>JAREIK010003538.1:372065-394070 GCA_029783825.1 Sapria himalayana
ATATATATTATCATCTATCTATTTTTGTCTGTCTATTTATCATTTCTTTATCAATCTATTTCCTATATATATATATATATATCTATCTTTATCTATCTATCTATTTGTCTATTTATTATTTGTATATGTCTATTTATTGATTTGTATATGTGTCTATTTATTATTTGTATATGTGTCTATTATTTTTTTATCTATCTTTCTATGTATCAATTTATCTCTTCTGTCTATGTCTATAAGTTTTTGTGACTTTCTATCTATTTATCTATTTGTCTCTTTGTCTATCTGTCTATTTGTCTAGAATTGTATTTGGAATCTGTCAATTTATCTATTAGTCTATGTATCTGAGTGTCTATGTGTCTATCTATCTATCTATATATCAATTTGTCTATGTGTCTATGTGTCTACATATCTATCGACCTATTAGTCTTTACATCTATCTATCTATCTAACTATTTATATGTCTATCTCTCTAGCTATCTAGTAGTTTATCAGTGTATGTATTTATATATTTATCTATCTATTTATCTTTCTATTTGTATGACTATCTATTTATCTATGTATCTATCTGTCTAGCTATCTATCTACCTATTTCACTATATGTCTATATATCATCTATTTATTTGGTTATTTATCTAAATGCATATATGTATATATATATTATATATATCTATGTTACTATCTAACTATCTATCTATCTATTTATATATCCGTATAATTATCTAACTGTCTGTCTTTATATATATATATATATATATATCTGTCTATTTGTTAAACTATCTAACTGCCTTTTAGTCTATCAGTCAGTTTGTCTATCTTTCAATCTATCAATCTATGTATTTATCTATTTTTCTACTATCTATTTATCAATCTATCTATGTGTATATGTATAAATGTGTCTATTTGTTTGTATGTCTCTCTATCTATCTAACTATTAGTCTATCTATCTATCTATCTATGTGTGTGTGTGTGTGTGTGTGTATTTATTAGGCTATCTATCTAAAAATTTGTTTATCTATCTATCTATCTATCTATCTATCTATCTATCTCTCTACCTATTATTCAATCTGTCTCTTTTATATCTGTCTCTATATGTCTATCAATATTTCTATCTATTTGTACGACTATCTATATTTCTATCTACGTGTTGTTTATATATATATTATATATATATATTATAATTATCTATCTTGTTTGTCCTATCTATCTATTTAGTATATTTATCTATCTACCTGTCTATTTATTCATTCTATCTATCCAATCTTTTTATTATATGTCTATTATATATCTATCTATCTTCTTTCTGTCTATTTGTCTACCTTTCAATATATCTAATTTTTATCTATCTATCTATCCATCTGTCTATCTCGCTATATAACTATCTAAACTATGTAAATATCTTTTCTACATGCCTATCTATCTATTTATCTATAGGTGTCTAAACTATCTACTATTCTTTTAGTCTATTCTATCAATTTATTAGTCTTTTAGTCTATCTGTCAAAATGCCTATTTAACTAGTTGACTATCTATTTATGTGCTTATATATCTATCTACCTATTTGTCTATCTATCTATAATTATCTTTCTTTGTTTCTATCTATATATCTATCTATTTAATTATATAATTATCTAAATATCTTACTAGCTATATATCTGTCTACCTATTTATCTATCAATCTATCTATCTAATTATTTAACTTTATTTTACTCTATCAGCCTATCAATCTATTAGTCTATCACTTTATCTGTCTATTAATTTATCTAACTATTTTCTATCTATCTATCTATGTGCTTGTATGTATATATGTTTTTATGCCTATCTACCAATCTGTTTATTTATTTATCTATCTATCTATTTATTTGTCTATCTGACTATATATCTATAAATCTATAAATTTGACTAACTACCAATTAATCAATCTATTTGTCTCTCTTTTTATCTATCTCTTTATCTCTCGATCTATCTTTCTATCTCTCTATCTCTATATCTATCTACTATCTATCTATCTATCTATATCTATCTCTCTCTGTATCTGTGTATTTGTCTATCAATCAATTTTTCTATCTGTGTATTAGTCTAGTGGTCTATTTATCTATCTATCTATCTATCTATCTATCTATCTATCTATATCTCTATTTGTCTATCTCTTTTTATATCTGTCTACCTTTCTCTATTTATCTATTAGTTATCAATGTGTCAATCCTATCTATCTTTTATTTGGCTATATATCTATATGTCTATCTATATTCTAGCTATCTAACTATCTGACTAAACATTCTATGTGTATATATATTTATCTCTTTATTTGTCTATCTAACTATATATCTAACTATATATGTATATATATATATGTTTATTTGTATATCTTTCTATCTAATAATTTGTCTATTTTTCAAATTGTCATTCTATATCTCAAACTGTATATTTATATATCTGTCTATATCTTTATCTTTCTATCTATCTATCATTCTTTTTATCAATCTTTCTATCTATTTGTCTATCATTCAATCTATCTATCTATTTTTCAATATAATTGTCTATCTATCTATTTATTTATCTATATGTCTATTTGTTTTTCTATTTATCTATATGTCTATCTATCTATATATTTATCTATATGTCTATCTATATATTTATCTGCCTATCTTTCTAATTAACTATTTATCTAACTATTTGTTTATTAGTTTATTTATCTATTTAACTATCTATCTATCATATCTATCTATTTGTCCATCTTTCTATCTATTTATCTGTCTATATGTATTTTTGTCTATCTGTCAATCTATCTGTCAGTCTATCTATCTAGCTATTAGTCTATCAATTTATCTATCTATTTATCTATTTATCTCACTATCTATATATCTATCTATCTATTTGTCTATCTATCTATCTCTCTATCTATTTTTTAGTCTATTAGTTTATCAGTCGATGTGTCTATCAATATTTTATTTTATCATTCTATTAGTCTATGTGTCCATCTATCATTCTATCTACCTATATGGCAATCTATTTATCTGTCTAATTGTATATCTATCTATCTATTTATATACCTATCTATCTATATATCTATCTATCTATATATCTATCTATCTGTCTATTTGTCAATCTGTCTATCAGTTTATCTATCTATCTTTCTATCTATTTATATGTCTATCTGTATAACTATCCATCTATCTATCTTTCTATTTGTTTATATCGATAAGTTTATCATTCTATCTGTCTATCTATCTTACTATCTAATTGCCTTTTTGTCTATCAGTCTATCAATCAATATATATATATATATATACACACATATCCATCCACCTATCTATCTATATATATCTATATATTTATCTATCTATATGTCTATCTATCTTTTTGTCTATATGTTTACATATCTAATTTTCATTTTATGTATCTACCTACCTATCTGTCTATCTAGTTATCTATCTACCTTATTATATGTTTATATGACTAGCTATCAATCTTTCTATCAATCAACCAAGATGTATATCTCTTTATCCAATTGGCTCCTTGTCTATTTATCCCTCTATGTATATGTGTTTTTATATAATTTCCTCTCTCAATCTATTAATATATCAATCTATGAATCTAACTAAAGTCTATCTATCTATCTTTCTTTCTATCCATCTAATTGTCTAATTGTCTAACTATTTATCTATCTATCTATCTATCTATCTATTTGTCTATCTAACTATCCATCTAATTGCCGAATTTTCTAACAAACTATCTATCTATTTGTCTCTGTCTATATATCGATATATTTATCTATCTATCTTTCTATCTTTTTTTTCTTCCTTTCTTTCTCTATATCTTTATATCTATCTATCTATTTATTTTTATATCTATATGTCTATCTATATATCTATCTATATATCTATCTGTTAATCTGTATATTTGCTTATATTTCTATATATCTATCTACCTGTGTATTTATTTATTTGTTTATCTATCTACTTATCAATCTATCTACCTATACATCTATTTTTTTATCTATTTATATGTATGTCTATTTATCTACCTATATGCCTATCTATCTTTCTATCTATCAATTAATCAATCAATAAATCTATTTATTTGTCTATCTATCTATTTGTCTATCTTTCTATTTATCTATCTATCTATTTATTTATCTATCTATTTATCTATTTATCTGTCTATATATATATATATATCTATCCATTTGTCTTTTAGTCTATTAGTCTATCAACTTTTGTGTCTATGTGTCTATTTTATTTTTAGTCTATCTTTCAATTAGTCTATGTGTTTATGTGTCTATCTATCTATCTATTTATCTATTAGTCTGTCTCTCTGTCACTTTGTCTAATTTTATTTCTATTGAGCTAAGATCCATATTTATTCAACTTTAAGTTAGCTTTGACATGACACTTAAAATTAAGTTATTTTGCTAGGTAACTTTTACCAATTACATTTCATCTAATTTCTAGATATTTATGAGATTTTGACATCATATTTCCTGACTTGTTTGAATCCCTTCTAATGTCATTAGGCCCAAAACCATTTTGATAACTTAATAAAGTTAAACCATTTTAAATAATTGGGTAGCACCATTATTCATCTTGTCTTACTAATGTCACATAATGTACTTCTACTTTAGTAGAACCTATATTAATGTGATAAAAGGTTTGACAAGTGTTTATATATGCATGATATGTTATCTTTAAATTTTATGTGAGGGATCTTGATTGATTTTAATTTTTAATTAATAGATCTCATCATATATATAGTATCACGATTTCATATAACATATTATACATAGCATCTCATACGTGCATATAATTAACATGTCACAGTATAGCCTTAATATAGATTAATCTCCACAAGCCAATATGAAGATCATTAGTCATTAATCCTAGGTAGTAATAAATAGCTCCATGAAGTTTATTTGCCCACCAACTGGCGCATAGATACCTAGCTCCTCTATCATCATGGTCGGATTGCAAGCCTTCAAATGGCTTGCATTGTCTCTTTTGTTTTATTACAATAATTAAAAAATTACATTAAAACAAAAATGACATGCAAACCATAATTAATAATTACAACCCTTGAAAAAAAAATAATACTCTACCAAACAGATTGGTTAAAAAGGCCGTACTAAGCACCATTTGAAGCAAAGTAACATTCAAAATGGATAATGTTATCATATAGCATAAATAATCTGTATTAAAAAAATAAATTATAATACCCGTGTATTTAAAAACATTTAAATTTATAAGGTGTTACGTAGAGTTGTTATAGGTGGTTCTGCTAGACAGTTACCAGACGGGGTCAAGGGGAGCCACCCTCGTGGGGTTAGGGGCAGCTCTCTAGAAAAATTAAAATTTAAATTTTCATTAATCTCATCAATAAATTTTCATTGATCTCATCAATAAATTTTCAATAATCTCATCAATAATTTTCATTGATCTTATCAATAAATTTTCATTGATCTCATTAATAATTTTCATTGATCTTATCAATAAATTTTCATTGATCTCATCAATAAAGTTTCATTGAACTTATCAGTAAATTTTTATCAATCTCATTAAAATAAGCCGAAAACCATCAAAATCACATTAAAACAACATATTATGTAATCTCATTACACATAGGGCTTATTTTGACACCACCATAAACAATCACTAATAAATCAAAATTGATATATGAATTTAGTCCATGTATTAATCTGATTAAGACAAAGCTAGAATCATATATCATGCTATTAAACACTTTAATGGCAATATCCCATTCTGATTCTCAATCATACTAATGAATCCTTTTAGTTTTCAGATTGAATCAATTAATACCTTAACAAAACCTATTAACTATGTCGATCACACAAACAATAATATCATATATATTCAAAAATGCAAATCATGCCAGAATCTTATACATCACATACATATGATAAAATATGACATTTTCCATTTTTATGAAAACACAAGTTCCTTCGATACCACCGTTGGGATTTTGGGCAGAATATTCAATCTAATTGGAACATAAACACAACAGAATTGATAATTTTTATTTCTTAATCCACCAAGGATCACATGCAATTCATAAAAATACTAAGGAAGGGTAAATGAAACTTACATAATGTAGATCGATTCGTCAAGCCTTTAAAGTGTGTGTTGAGGTTTATTCGAATCATCAAAGGTGCTGCCTTTTTGAAAAGTTACAACCCTCTACATGTATCCACACATGAACAAATAATGAATGATCATGTTGAATGCTAGTTCAGATTCGACTTCTCAAAATAAAAAGGATTCTATCTGTTTTATAAAAGATGACTACTTGTATCAAATATGTCTCACATATATATATACAAATCTACTATGGTTTTAGTCATAAATATATTAAGTATATATTTAAAACACTTTTAAATAATAACAACTTTAAATTCTTTTCCTTAAAAACTATTTTTAAATGAATTTATTCATTAAAACTCAAGTTCAATGTAACAAAATAATTACTTATTTAAATCACAAATTTAAACTTTCTCAAAATTAAATTCAAATTTAAATAATAACTATTTGTTATTTGTGATTTAAAATAATCTCATCATTTAAATTTACTACAAAGAATAAAAAACCATAACCATTATTATTCATTTTTAATATGCAACTCTAAAGGTTCAATTAACATTATTAGTAGGCCTAAATCACATTTTTATCGTACAAGTCAAAAGTGGCATCTAGTAAGACATTATGACTACCTAAGTTAAATGAAAAGCTCACTATCTGAGATAACCTTAATATAGCTAATGACATAATTTTTTTCTCAGTCACAATTGTCGAGGGGACCCAGTGACGTCTCTTCTCATAATAAGATGGACAAATTCCATCTTTACCACTCATATCTCACTACATAATTGTTATTATGTTCAAGTATAACTTTTATAGTCATCTGATTAAAGATAATATTTGATTATATTAAAACACAATATTCCTTATGTTGAGAACTATAGCGATCTCATGCAAAAGGGTTTAATAATATAGCTATTAGAGATTAACTTATGACTTTGATCCATATATTAAACTAAAGATAGGTCTGTGTAATATTTGTACTCAGCAAATATATATATATTTGATTTGTATTTGATACATATATTCATCCCATGAATATCAATCAAACTTTATACTAATTTTAATTTTTTGTTATTTTCATAATAATAACTGATTAGAGACATTTAAAAAAATTAAAAATATTACAGAAAAATATTATATATAATAAACATGTATATCATCAAAATAAGTAATTCTAACAAATAGTCAAAAACCCATGTCAATACGATAGTCCTAGAGCATTATTACTAACATATATGTCTATCTATCTATATATCTATTTAACTATCTAACTATTAATTTTCTATATATCTATTTGTCTAACTATATATCTATCAAACTATCTAATTTTCTTTATGTCTATCTATCTATCTATCACTTTATCAATCTTTCTAATTATATATGTATCTATCTATCTATCTATTTATCTATCTGTCTATCTATCTATCTTTCTATCTATTTATCTATCTGTCTATCTATCTATCTATCTGAATATTTGTCTATCTCTCTTTATATCAATATGTCAATCTGTCTATCTATCTAACTATATAACTGTCTAACTATCTAACTATATATATATATATATATATATATATCAATTTGTCTATTTATCTATCTCACAATCTCTCTATTTATCAGTCTATCATTATATCAGCCTATATGTATATTTGTCTATCTATCCAGCTGTCTATCTATCTATCTATCTAGTTATTTGTCTTTTTTAATATCTGTCTATCCATCTATCTACTATCTAGCTATCTAACTATCTATATATTAAATATCTACCTCTCAGCCTATCTACCTATATGTTTTTGGTTTATCTGATAATCAATCAATCTATCCATTTGACTATCTTTCTATCTATTTATTTGACTAACTATCAGTCAATCAATCATTCAATCTATCTATGTATGTCTCTGTTTCTTTTTATCTATCTGTCTATCCATCTATCTGTCTATCTATCTATCATTATATCTATATATCTATCTATCTATCTACTTATATATTTATGTATCTATCGATCTATCTATCTATCTATGTATATACATATCTATCTATATATCTATATATCTACATATTTTCCAAAATACCTATCTACCTATCAAATATTTGTCTATCGATTTATATGTCTATCTGAGTATCTCTCTATATATTTATTTATTTAACTATCTAATGGTCTATAATCTATATGACTATATATATATATATATCCATTTTTTTATTTATTTACTTATATATTTATTTATTAATCTAAATATATATATATATCTTTTTATTTATCAATCATTCTATCTACTTATCTAATGATATGCTTATCTATTTATCTATCTTTTTTTCTATATATATATATATACACATATATACTTACGCACACATACATACTCACACACACACACTATATATATATATATATCTATTTGTCTTTATATCTGTGTCTATCTATCAATCTAGTATCTGTCTATCTATCTATCTATATTTCTTTCTTTCTTTCTATTTCTATGTGTCTATTAGTCTATTTGTTTATCTCTCTATCATTAAATTTATCTATTATCTATATATATATCATTCTATCTATATATCTGCCAATCTCTTTATCTATCTAACTATAAATCTATCTACTTGTCTATTTTCATATCTGTAACTCGATCTATCTTTCTAACTATCTATATATGTGTATATCTATCTATCAATAAATCTATCTATCTATCTATGTGTATATTTACTTATCTTACAATCTATTTATCTGCATATCTATCTATCTATCTACAAAGTTTATAGTGTGTCCAACTATCTATATAACTATCTGGCTATCAAAATATTTGCCTATCTATTTATCTATCTATCTAACTATATTTCTATCTATTTATCTCACTATTTGTTGATCTATCTATATATCTATCAATCTATATATATATATATATTTTAATTGTCTATCTTCTTATCTTTCTATCTCTTTATATATCTATTTGTCTCTTTTTAGATCAATCTATAATTCTATATCACTATCTATCGATCTATATATTAGCTCTCTATGTGTCTAACTTTTTATCTATCTATTTGTGAATCTATCTATCTTTTAATATTTATATCTATTCATCAATCAATCAATTTATCTATCTATCTATATATTTGTCAATCTATTTTTATGTCTATCTATCTATCTATCTATATAATTATTTGACTAACTATCAGTCAATCATCTATCAATCTATCTATCTTTGTCTCTTTCTTTTTATCTATCTGTTTATCTATCTGTTTGTCTATCTATCTATCTATCTATCTATCTGTCTATCTATATATCATTATATCTATACATATATATATATATATATATCTGTCTATCTACTTATATATTTATCTATCTATCTATCTATGTATATACATATCTATCTATATATCTATATATCTACATATTTTCCAATCTACCTATCTACCTATATACATATCTATTTGTCTTTATATCTATGTGTCTATCATTAAATCTATCTATCTATCTATATATCTATCATTCTAACTTTATATCAACCAATCTCTTTATCTATCTAACTATAAATCTATCTACTTGTCTATTTGCATATATGTAACTCGATCTATCTTTCTAACTATCTATATATGTGTATATCTATCTATGTGTGTATTTACTTATCTGACTATCTATCTATCTATCTACAAAGTTTATAGTGTGTCCAACTATCTATATAACTATCTGGCTATCAATTTATCTGCCTATCTATTTATTTATTTATCTATCTATCTATATTTCTATCATTGTGTATATATATTTATCTCTCTATTTGTTGATCTATCTATATATCTATATATCTATCAATCTATATATCAATCTATATATCTTTATGTCTATCTTTCTATCTTTCTATCTCTTTAGATATCTATTTGCCTCTTTTTATATCAATCAATCATTTTATATCATTATCTATCTATCTATATATTTCCTCTCTAAGTGTCTATCTTTTTATCTATCTATTTGTTAATCAATCTATTTTTTTTATATTTATATCTATTCATCAATCAATCAATCTATCTATCTATCTATCTATCTATCTATCTTTCTGTTTGTCTGTCTATCTATCTATCTATCTATCTATATGACTATCTATTTATTTTCCCAACTATCTATGTTTCTATATGTATATTTATTTATCTATCTGTCTGTCTATCTGTATTTTTAACTACTTGAATTTCTATCAATCTATCTTTCTATTTTTGTGTCTGTGTCTATTTGTATATCTATCTATCTATTTGTCTATGTGTATATCTACCTATATATCTATATATCTATCAATCTATCTATCTAGCTATCTATTAGACTATTAGTTTATCTGTTTATCTATCTATCTATTTGTCTATCTATCTTTCTCTCTATATATATTTCTATCTATCTAACTATCAATATGTCTATCTATTTATTTGTTTATTTATATAAATGTCTATATTTCTATCTATCTATCTATGTAGCTACTAACTATTTATATTTATATGTGTCTATATATCTAACAATGTATCTATCAAACTATCTAACTATCTTTCTATCAATCAATCTATCAATCAATCTATATATCTATCTATCTATCTATCTAATTATCTAAATATCTTTCTATCTATTAGTCTTTTATTATATTAGTCTATCTATCTATTTGTCGATCTGTCAAGCTGTCTATCTATCTATCTATCTAGTTATCTATCTTTCTATCATTATGTATATCTATTGTTCTATTTATCTATCTCTCTGTCTATGTATCTATATTTCTATCGATCTATATATCTACCAACATTTTTATGTACCTATCTGTCTATCTATTTTTTTTTGTGTTTCAATCTATCTATCAATTTGACTAACTATATATGAGTCATTCAAACCATCTGTCTATATGTCTATCTATTTATCTATCTAAAAATTAATTTGTATTTTTGTATATTTATAATAATATATCTATTTGGCTTTCTATTTATCTCCTAATCTACCTATTTGTTTATCTATCTATTTTTCTATCAATCAATCTATCTATGTGTTTATATATCTATGTATTTATCTATCTATCTTTCTATATATTTATCTATTTTTCAATGTGTATATCTATATATATGTGTATCTATCTATCTATCTAGTTGTCTAAATTTTTATTTGTCGATCTACTTATTTATATATCTATTTTTCTATCTATCAATTTGGCTATCTAACTATCTCTCTATCTATCTATCTATTTATCTATTTTCATATTTATCTATCTATCAAACTATCTATCTATCTATCTATATGTGTCTATATGTCAATTTATATAACTAGCTATGAATCTATTGATCTATCTGTATATCTATTTATCTATTTGACTATGCATATATGTATTTATTTCTCTATTTGTCAATTTATTTATCTATCTATATATAAATATCTATCAATCCATCTATATGTCTATATGTTTATCTATCTATCTATAAATCTGATTATTTCTCTATCAATATGACTTTCTTTATATATCTCTATCTATCTATCTATCTATCTCTCTATGTATCTATCTATATGTCTATTTATTTATCTATCCATCTGTCTATTATTCTATCTAACTTTCTGTCTAGGGGTGTATATGCCTATCTATCTATTTTTCTATCTATCTATGTGTGAATTTGTCTATGTGTCTATGTGATTATGTGTTTATATATCTATCTATCTATATGTCTATCTATATATCTATCTATCTATTTGTATATCTAAAAATCTCTAAATCTATAAATCTATATCTTTATCTATCTATATATCTATATATTTCAATATCTATCTATTTGTCTATATTTCTATCTATATATATCTCTTTCTAAAGGTGTATATATATATATTTCTATATATCTATATGTTTATATGTCTATATGTCTATATGACTATCAATATATCTACCTGTTTGTCTGTCTAATGGCCTATGTATCTATCAGTCTATATAGTCTACTTTAACTATATATATTTGTCTTTCTATCTATTTGTCTAACTATATATCTGTCTTTGTATATCTATCTATTTGTGTATCTATGTATTTATATATCTAATTATTTATCTGTCTCTCTATATACCAATCTTCCTATCTAATTATCTATTTATCTGTCTATCTATTTGTCTATCTATCTTTCTTTCTATCTTTTTGTCTATCTATTTTTCTATCTATCTATTTGTATATCTATCTATTTGGGTAGATATATATATATATATCTATATATATCTATATATCGATTTATCTATCTTTGTGGTATTATCACTATCAATCTTTCTGTCTATCTATCAATCATTCTATCTGTCTATCTATGATTTGATCAATCAATCTATCATTCTATTTATCTATCTGACAATCTATATATCTGTCAATCTATAAATTTGTTAATTTGTCTATTTCTTTATCTTATATTCTATTTACTATCTATCTATCTATCTATATGTCTATCTATCTATATGTCTATCTTTCTATCTTTCTATCTCTCTATTTATCTATCTATCTATCTATATTTATATCAATGTGTTTATATATCTATCTATCTATCTATTGATATATAAATATATCTATATGTATATCTATCTATTAGAATTTTTATGAATCTATCAATTTTTCTATCTATCTATCTCCTTATCTTTCTTTCTATCCATCTTTCTATCTTTTTTATGTCTATCTATCTATCTATCAATCTATCTAGCTTTTAATTTATCTATATATATGTATATCTATCTATTTATCTATCTATGCGTATATCTATTTATATCTCTATCTAATGAAAATTTATTTGTTAATCTATATATTAATCTATCTATATGTCTATTTGTTTATCTTTTAATCTTTAATTCTATTTATCTATCTATTTGTCTAAAGTTTATTTTTCTATATCTATATATGTTTATCTTTTTATCTCTTTAAGTCTATATTTGTCTATATATCTATCTATCTATATGTCAATCAACCAATCTCTATATCTGTCTATCTATATATCTTTTTATTATTATCTCTAACTATCAATTATCTATATGTGTATCTATTTATCTATATATATGTCTATCAATCTATTTGTCAATCTTTTTATCTATTTATTTTTCTATTTGTCTATCTATATTTCTATCTGTTTGTATGTCTATTTTCTATCTATCTATCTATCTATCTAGCTATCTATGTGTATATTTATCTATAAATCTATCTATCTATCATTTTATCTATCTATCTATCTATCTATCATTTTATCTACCTATATGTCAATTGTATATCTATCTACCAATAATTTTGTCCATCTATCTATATTTTTTTCAATCTATGTTTCTGTCTATCTATCTACTTCTCAAACTATCTATATGTTTATCTAAAAATAAATATATCTTTCAATTTGTCTTTTGGTCTATGTGTCTACTTTCTATTGGCTTATTTTTCAAACTTTCTATCTATCTATATATTTATCTATCTAATTATCTAATTATCTATAAGTATATCTCTCTATCCATCAATTTGTTTATATGTCTATCTAATTATCTATCTCATTTCTAGCCATGTATATAACTATATATCTATCTATCTCTCTATCTAAATATCTATCTATATATTTGTCTATCTCTCTATTTTCAATCCATCAATCTTTCTATTTATCTATCTCATTTATGTGTTTATATGTTAATCTATCTAACTATTTATCTCTCTATCTGTCTATTTGTCTATCTATCTAAATGAATATCTATATAAATGGCTTAATATCTAAAAGTTTATCTAACAATCTGCCTATCTATCTATCTATCTATTATTGTATATGTCAGTCTTTTTCTCAATCTAACTATCTAACTATATTTCTATCTATTAGACTATAAGTCTATTATCCTATCATTCTATCTATCTATCTATCTATATATCTATATATTTCTTTGTCTATCTATTTTTTTGTTTATCTATCTATCTGTCTATCTATATATCTATTTATCTATCTATCTATCTATCTATCTATCTGGTTGTATATATATATATATATATATATATATATATATATATATATATTATTTATTTATTTATATATCTCTCTATCTATCTATCTTATTTCTATATGATTTTCTGTCTATCTATTTATGTATTTTTTTATCTATATATCTATCTATCACAATATCTGTCTATTTGTTTGTCTAGCTATACATCTATCTATCTATTAATTTATCATTTTGTATGTCTATCTACCTATCTTAATCTGTTTATCTATCTATCTATCTTTTTGTTTATCTATCAATCTTTCTATTTTTATATCTTTCTATCCATCAATCTATTTATATGTTTATCAAATTATCTGTCTATCTATCTATATATCTATATGTACATCTATCTCTATATCTATTTATCTCTCTTTATATCTATCTACATATCTCTCTATCTATCTATTTATTTGCCTTTCTCTCTATTTTAAATCTATCAATCTATATATATATTTATCTTTATATATTTCTATTTGTATATCTTTCTATCTAACTATTTTTTTAACTATCTATTTATCTAGATTTCTTTTTTTAAATTTTTTATATATCTATATGCCTATCTATCTAACTTTCTAACTATCTATCTATTTAATTGTCTATTAAACTATCTGTCTATCTCTTTATATGTTTATATGCCTATAAATCTATCTATATATCTATTTGTCTAATTTTTTATTTGCCTATCTATCTAAATACCTATCTATCCAAATGTAAATCTATCTATCAGTCTATCAGCCTATGTATCTATGTATCAATCTATCAATCTGTTATTCCTTTTTATCTATTTATTTATCTATCTATCTAATTAACTAACTCTCTTACAATCTATATATCAATCTTTCTATTTGTCTAGCTATCTAACTATATTTCTATGTTTCAGACTTTTAGTCAATTAGTATTCAATTATTCTATCTATCTTTCTATATATCTATTTATTTGTTTTTCTATCTATCTATTTATCTTTCTTTCTGTCTATCTATCTATCTATTTATTTATTTGTTTATCTATCTATTTATCTTTCTTTCTATCTATCTATCTGTCTATCTGTCTATATATCTATATGTCTATTTATCTATCTATATATCTATCTATCTATCTTTCTATTTATATATCTATATATTTGTCTGTCTGTCTATCTGATCTATCTATTATTCTATGTATCTATATATCTTTTGTTTTTCTATCTATCAATCTATCTATATATCTTTATATCTATCTATCTATTTTTTTTATCTATCTATCTTTCTATATATATATATATATATATATGTGTGTGTGTGTGTGTGTGTGTGTGTGTGTGTATCAATCTATCTATTTATGATTCTTTCTATTTATCTATCCATTAATATATTTGTCTATCTGTCAATCTATCTAAATGTCTATCTTTCTATCAATATATCTATTTGCCTAAATGTCTAACTGTCTAATTATATATCTATTTATCTATCTATTTATCTTTATATCTTTCAAACTATCTAACTATCTATTAGTCTATCTGTCTAATTGTCTAATTTTCTATTTGATAATCTATTTATGTGTTTATGTGTTTATCTATATATCTTTTTATTTGTCTATCTTTATAGTTATTTATATATCTAACTATCTACGAGTATATTTGTCTATTATTTTATTTATGAATCTGTCTATTTATTAATCTATCTTTCTGCCTATTTATATATCTATCTATTTTAATGTTTATGTATTTATCACTTTTTCTATCTATTTAGCTATTATTCTATTAGTCTAAGTGTCTATTTGTTTATATATATATATATCTATCTATCTGAGTATATATTTATCTATCTATCTATGATTAAATATGTCTTTCTATCTATTAGTCTATTTGTCTAGTTATCTATAAGTCTATCTATTTAATTATCTACCTATCTATCTAAATCTCTATCTATCTATCTATCTATATGTCTATCTATATATCAGTCTATTTATCTATCTATTAATATTTCTATCTATCGATCTATATATATATATATATATATATATATATATCTATTTGTCTATATATCTATCTATCGATCTATCTATATGTATAACTGTCTAAGTATCTATCATTAGATCTCTCTATCAATCTAACTATCTAATAATCTTCATGTATATTAGTATATCAATCAATGTGTAGATTTGTCTATCTATATATCTATCAATCTATTAGTTTGTATGTCTATCTATTTATCTATCTAGTTGTATATATATCAATCTGCCTATATGTCAATCATTATATGTATCTATTTGTCTATTTGTTTATATGTCTATCTATCTATATGTTTTCTATCTATCTATCTATTAGTCTCCCTAGCTATCTTTCTATTTGGCTATCTATCTATCTATCTATCTATCTATCTGTCTATCTATCTATCATTCTATTTATCTATATGTCTATTTGTCTATAGATCTATATATCTATCTATCTGTATGTTTATGTGTCTATATGTCAATCAATCAATTTATCTATCTATCTATCTAACTATATATCAATTAGCCTATCAGTGTATCAGTCCATATGTCTACATATCTATCTGTTTGTCTATCTATCGGTCTATTTCTCGTTGTGTATAAATGTGTATCTATATATATATATATATATATATATATGTGTGTGTGTGTGTAAGTATCTAACTGTCTTTATGCATATCAATCTATTAGTGAATCTATCTATATATCAATCTATCAATCAATCAATCTATCTATCTATCTATCTATCTAAATATATGTCTATCTATGTATATATCTATCTATATATTGGTCTATCTAACTATCATTTTATTTTTCTATATGGCGATCTATCTATCTATCTATCTATCTTTGAATTTCAATATCTCTATATATCTATATCTATATATATCTATCTATTAGTCTATCTGTCTATCTATATATCTATATCTATATCTATCTATATGTATATATATCTATCTATTATTCTATCTGTCTATCTTTATATCTATATCTATATCTATCTATATGTATATATATCTATCTATTAGTCTATCTATCTATCAATATATCTATATCTTTATCTATTTTTAAATCTTTCTCTCTATCTATATATCAATCAATATGTATTTATGTATATTTGTCTAACTATCTATGTTTCAAGGTATCTATCTATATTTATAATTTTTTATCTTTCAATGTGTCTATATTTATATCTATATATATGTTTCTATATTTATATCTGTCTATGTATCTATCTCTATCTATTTTATCTTTCTATCTATATATCTGTATATCTATCTATATTACTATCTATCTATCTATATTTATTTTTCTATCTATCTATATGTCTATCTATTTAAATATTTAGTTATATCCTTTTTGACAACTATCTATCTATGTATTTATATTTTATTAGTCTTTCAATAAAATTTGAAATCTTTCTATGTGTCAATTTATCTATCTATCTATCCTTGTATTAATATATCAATTAGTCTATATATCAATTTATATATTTGCCTATTTGTTAATATTTCTATCTATCTATCTGTCTATCAATATATATATATATATATATATATCTATTTCTCTAGTTGTCTAGTAGTCTATAATTATAATTATTTATCTGTCAAATTGGCTATCTATCTAACTAACTAACTATCTGTCTGTCTGTCTATATGTCTATCTATCTATCTTTCTATTTGTTTAATTGTCTATATGTCGATCTTTGTATCTGTAAATATATTTATCTATCAGTCTATCTATCTAAGAAACTCTATATATATATATATATATCTATTTATAATTCTATATATCTCTTTATCTATTTATCTATCTATTTAACTATCTATCTATCTTTCTATAAATTTATCAATCTATCTATATCTCTATCTCTCTATTTGTCTAATTATCTATATGTCTATATATCTATCTTACTATTTGACTATCGTTCTTTTTGACTACCTCTCTATTTGTCTATCTATATATCTATCGATCTATCTATATATTTGTCTATCTATCTATCTATCTATCTATATATCTATCTATCCGTTATCCATCTATCTAGCTATATGTATATTTGTCTAAATGTCGATCAAATATTTATATATTTCTCTATGTATGTATGTATGTATCAATCTATCTATCTATAGACATCTCTACATATCTATCTATCTAACTAACTAACTATCTGTCTGTCTATTTATTTGTATTTCAATTTGTCTAATTATCTATCTATCTATATAACTATATATATATATATATCTATCTATCTTTATATCTCTTTATCTATTTATCAGTATATCTATCTATCTTTCTATCTATCTATCAATTTATATGTTTATCTTTCTATCTTTATATCTTTCTATGTGTTTATCTATCTTTGTGAAATTCTCTCTATCTATCTATCTGTCTATCATTTTATCTACTTAGCTATCTTTCAATCTTTGTATCTATCTATCTGTTTATATATCTATTTATCGTTTCTTTCTTTCTTTCTATGTGTGTATCTTTCTATTTGTCTATTTATCTATTTATCTATTTATCTATTTATCTATCTATCTATCAATCTATCTATTAATCTAAAAATCAATTTATCTATCTATCTGTCTATCTATTTATCTTTCTGTCTATAATTATATATGTATAATTATATAACTAACTAACAATCTATAAATCTATATGTTTATTTATTTGTCTATCTGTGTATCATTCTATTTATGTCTCTATATATCAGTCAAATTTTTATTTGTCTACTTTTTCTATCTATTTTTTGTCTATCTATCTATCTGTCTTCCTATCTATCTATTTGTCTATCTATTTATATGTGTATATATATATATATATGTATCGATCTATCTCTTTGTCTATCTATCTATCTATCTATCTAACTATCTCTCAATCAATCTATCAATTTGTCTATCTGTATATATGCCTTTTTTCTAAATCTATGTATTTGTCTATCTGTGTATCTTTTTATTTATCTTTTTATCTATCTATCTATATATCTAACTACCTAATTGTCTTTGTAACTTTCTATCAATCATTTAATCTTTTATGTACCTATCTATTAATCTATCAATCTATTTAATAGTCTAACTATCTATCTATATATCTATCTATTTGTATGTTTGGCTATCTATCTATCAGTCTATCTATCTATTTTGACTATCTATTTAACCATCTATTTGTTTATTTATCTATTAGTCTATCTATCTATCTAACTAATTATATACATCTATCTATCTATATGTCTATCTGTGTATCTGTCTATTTAGCTATCTATCAATATTTCTATCTATCGATCTATTTATCTATCTATCTATTTGTCTAAATATGTATCTATCAATCAAATTATACGTATGACTATCTAACTATTTATCATTCAATCTCTCTATATATCTAACTATCTAATCATCTTCATGTATATTAGTATATCAATCAACTGTAGTTCTATCTATCTATATATCTATCAATCTATAAGTTTGTCTATCTATCTATTTATCTATCTATCTTTCTATCTATCAATCAATCTATATGCCAATCATTATATGTATCTCTCTATCTATCTATCTATCTATCTATCTATATATCTATCTATCTATCTATCTATCTATCTATATATAAATTAGCTTATTAGTGAATCAGACCATGTGTCTTCATATCTATCTATTTCTCAATCAATAAATCTATCTATCTATTTCACAATGTGTATAATTGCGTATATATCTATCTATCTATCTATGTAACTATCTAACTGTCTTTATGCATACCAGTCTATTAGTCAAACTATCTATATATCAATCAATATATCTATCTATATATCAATCAATATATATATCTATATATCTATTTATCTACATAAATATATGTCTATCTATGTATATATCTATCTATTGATCTATCTGTCTATCATTTTAAGTTTCTATCTAGCGATCTATCTATTCGTCTATCTTTGAATCTCTATATCTCTATCTATCTATACGTATATATTTCCTTATATTAGTCTATCGATCTATCTATATATCTATGTTTCTATCTATTTATATATATATATATATATCAATTTATATGTATTTATGTATATTTGTCTATTTATCTATCTTTCAAGGTATCTTTCTATATATCTTTCTATGTGTCTATATATTTAAGTGTATATCTATATATCTTTATATCTATCTATATTACTTTCTATCTTGCTATCTATTTATTTATTTGTCTAACTATCGATATGTTTATCATTCTAAATATTTATTTATATGCCTTTTTAGCTATCTATCTATCTATATATCGTACTTTCTATCTATCTTTCTGTATATTTTTCAATCTTTATATTTGTTTATCTATCTATATATCTATCAATCTATTAATATATATATATATATGTGTGTGTGTGTGTGTATCTATATATCAATTTATATATTTCTATCTATTTATCTATCAATATATATATATATATCTTTCTCTAGTTGTCTATTAGTCTATAATTGTAATTATTTATCTGTCAATTTGGCTTTCTATCTAACTATCAATCTGTCTGTCTATCTAAATGTTTATGTATCTATCTATCTATTAGTCTATATATATATATATATGCATATCTATGTGTCTATATATTTTTATATATATATCTATTTATCTTTCTATCTATCTTTCTTTCTTTCTATCTGCCTATCTATTTATATATTTGTGAATCAATCAATCTAACTATCTATCTATTTGTCTATCTATTTATCTATCTCTTTATATATTTTATCTATTTATATGTCTATCTATCTCTCTATATATCTCTATATCTAATTTTATATATATATATATATATATATATATATATATATATATATCTGTTTATCTATCTATCTATCTATCTATAAATCTATGTGTCTATCCAGAATTCTAATATTATACCTATCTATTTTGTATCTATTTTATATCTTTCTATTTGTTTAATTGTCTATCTATCTATCTTTGTATATATAAATATATTTATCTGTTTATTTGTCTATCTATCTATCTAAGAAACTATATATATATATATATCTATCTATCTATAAGTCTATATATCTTTTTATCTATCTATCTATCTAATGATCTATCTATCTTTCTATATATTTATCTATATATCTATTTCTCTATCTATCTAATTATTTGTATGTCTATATATCTATCTTACTATTTGTCTATCTTTTTTATGACTACCAATCTATCTGTCTATCTATATATCTACCAATTTATTTATATATTTGACTACTTCTATCTATATAGCGATCTAACGGTCTAGCGATCGATCTGCGAGCTATATTTAGATTGGGGCTAATATGTTCGAGCAATCAATCTTAATTTGTCTCTAAGTATCGATCTATCTATAAACCTCTCTATCTATTCTATATAATTTATCAGTTTGTCTATCTCATCTCATTATAATGTATTTCAATTTGGTTGAATTGTCCTATCTATCTAATATAACAGATATATTAATATTAGATATTTCTAACTATCTATCTTCTTTATATCTATCTATCTATATATATTTATCAATTAGTATATCTATCTATCTAGTGTGCTATAATCTATCGATTTATCTTCGATGTTTCTATGTGTTTATTTATCTATGTGAATTTCTCTATCTCTATCTATATGTCTATCAATCTATCTACTTATCTATCTTTCAATTTGTTTATTTATCTATCTGTCTATATATATATATATATATATATATATATATATATATCTATCTTTCTTACTTTCTATCTTTCTATGTGTCTATCTTTCTATTTGTCTCTCTATCTATTTATCTAATTATATATCTATTTTTATTTCTATATAACTATCTATCAATATATCTATCTACCTAATTTTCTATATATATATATATATATATATATATATATGTTCTATCTCTCTATCTATCTATTTATTTTCCTTTCTCTCTATTTTAAATCTTCAATTTTTCTATATATTTATCTCAATATCTTTCTATTTATCTATCTTTCATCTATCT
>JAREIK010003538.1:397070-409570 GCA_029783825.1 Sapria himalayana
CAGATAGTTTAATAGACAATTAAATAGATAGATAGTTAGAAGTTAGATAGATAGGCATATAGATAATAAAAAATTTAAAAAAAGAAATCTAGATAAATATAGTTAAAAAAATAGTTAGATAGAAAGATATACAATAGAAATATATAAAGATACATATATATATAGATTGATAGATTTAAAATAGAGAGAAAGGCAAATAAATAGATTAGAGAGATATGTCGATAGATATAAAGAGAGATAATAGATATAGAGATAGATGTACATATAGATATATGAAAGATAGACAAGATATTTGATAAACAATAAATAGATTGATGGATAGAAAGATATAAAATAGAAAGATTGATAGATACACAAAAAATAGATAGATAGATAACAGATTAAGATAGTAGATAGACATACAAAATGATAAATTATAGATAATAGATGTATAGCTAGACAAACAAATAGACAGATATTGTGATAGATAGATATATAGATAAAAAATACATAAATAGATAGACAGAAAATCATATAGAAATAAAGATAGATAGATAGAGAGATATATAAATAAATAAATAAATATATATATATATATATATATATATATATATATATATATATATATATATATATATATATATATATACAACCAGATAGATAGATAGATAATAGATAAATAGATATATAGATAGACAGATAGATAGATAAACAAAAAATAGATAGACAAAGAAATATATAGATATATAGATAGATAGATAGAATGATAGGATATAGACTTATAGTCTAATAGATAGAAATATAGTTAGATAGTTAGATTGAGAAAAAGACTGACATATACAATATAGATAGATAGAGAGATGGCAGATTGTTAGATAAACTTTTAGATATTAAGCCATTTATATAGATATTCATTTAGATAGATAGACAAATAGACAGATAGAGAGATAAATAGTTAGATAGATTAACATATAAACACATAAATGAGATAGATAATAGAAAGATTGATGGATTGAAAATAGAGAGATAGACAAATATAGATAGAATATTTAGATAGAGAGATAGATAGATATATAGTTAGATACATGGCTAGAAGTGAGATAGATAATTAGTTAGACATATAACCAATTGATGGATAGAGAGATATACTTATAGATATTAGATAATTAGATAATTAGATAGATAAATATATGATAGATAGAAAGTTTGAAAAAATAAGCCAATAGAAAGTAGACACATAGACCAAAAGAACAAATTGAAAGATATATTTATTTTAGAATAAACATAGATAGTTTGAGAAGTAGATAGATAGACAGAAACATAGATTGAAAAAAAATATAGATAGATGGACAAATATATTGGTAGATAGATATACAATTGACATATAGGTAGATAAAATGATAGATAGATAGATAGATAGATAGATAAAATGATAGATAGATAGATTTATAGATAAATATACACATAGATAGCTAGATAGATAGATAGATAGATAGATAGAAAATAGACATACAAACAGATAGAAATATAGATAGACAAATAGAAAAATAAATAGATAAAAAGATTGACAAATAGATTGATAGACATATATATAGATAAATAGATACACATATAGATAATTGATAGTTAGAGATAATAATAAAAAGATATATAGATAGACAGATATAGAGATTGGTTGATTGACATATAGATAGATAGATATATAGACAAATATAGACTTAAAGAGATAAAAAGATAAACATATATAGATATAGAAAAATAAACTTTAGACAAATAGATAGATAAATAGAATTAAAGATTAAAAGATAAACAAATAGACATATAGATAGATTAATATATAGATTAACAAATAAATTTTTATTAGATAGAGATATAAATAGATATACGCATAGATAGATAAATAGATAGATATACATATATATAGATAAATTAAAAGCCAGATAGATTGATAGATAGATAGATAGACATAAAAAAGATAGAAAGATGGATAGAAAGAAAGATAAGGAGATAGATAGAAAAATTGATAGATTCATAAAAATTCTAATAGATAGATATACATATAGATATATTTATATATCAATAGATAGATAGATAGATATATAAACACATTGATATAAATATAGATAGATAGATAGATAAATAGAGAGATAGAAAGATAGAAAGATATACATATAGATAGATAGACATATAGATAGATAGATAGATAGTAAATAGAATAGAAGAAAAAGAAATAGACAAATTAACAAATTTATAGATTGACAGATATATAGATAGTCAGATAGATAAATAGAATGATAGATTGATTGATCAAATCATAGATAGACAGATAGAATGATAGATAGATAGACAGAAAGATTGATAGTGATAATACCACAAAGATAGATAAATCGATATATAGATATATATATATATATATATATATATATATATACACAAATAGATAGATGTACAAATAGATAGATAGAAAAATAGATAGACAAAAAGATAGAAAGAAAGATAGATAGACAAATAGATAGACAGATAAATAGATAATTAGATAGGAAGATTGGTATATAGAGAGACAGATAAATAATTAGATATATAAATACATAGATACACAAATAGATATACAAAGACAGATATATAGTTAGACAAATAGATAGAAAGACAAATATATATATAGTTAAAGTAGACTATATAGACTGATAGATACATAGGCCATTAGACAGACAAATAGATAGATATATTGATAGTCATATAGACATATAGACATATAAACATATAGATATATAGACATATATATAGATACACCTTTAGAAAGAGATATATATAGATAGAAATATAGACAAATAGATAGATATTGAAATAGATAGATATATAGATAGATAAAGATATAGATTTATAGATTTATAGATTTTTAGATATACAAATAGATAGATAGATATATAGATAGACATATAGATAGATAGATATATAAACACATAATCACATAGACACATAGACAAATTCACACATAGATAGATAGAAAAATAGATAGATAGACATATACACCCCTAGACAGAAAGTTAGATAGAATAATAGACAGATGGATAGATAAATAAATAGACATATAGATAGATATATAGATAGATACATAGAGAGAGAGATAGATAGATAGAGATATAGAAAGAAAGTCATATTGATAGAGAAATAATCAGATTTATAGATAGATAAACATATAGACATATAGATGGATTGATAGATATTTATATATAGATAGATAAATAAATTGACAAATAGAGAAATAAATACATATATGCATAGTCAAATAGATAAATAGATATACAGATAGATCAATAGATTCATAGCTAGTTATATAAATTGACATATAGACACATATAGATAGATAGATAGATAGATAGTTTGATAGATAGATAAATATGAAAATAGATAAATAGATAGATAGATAGAGAGATAGTTAGATAGCCAAATTGATAGATAGAAAAATAGATATATAAATAAGTAGATCGACAAATAAAAATTTAGACAACTAGATAGATAGATAGATACACATATATATAGATATACACATTGAAAAATAGATAAATATATAGAAAGATAGATAGATAAATACATAGATATATAAACACATAGATAGATTGATTGATAGAAAAATAGATAGATAAACAAATAGGTAGATTAGGAGATAAATAGAAAGCCAAATAGATATATTATTATAAATATACAAAAATACAAATTAATTTTTAGATAGATAGATAGACATATAGACAGATGGTTTGAATGACTCATATATAGTTAGTCAAATTGATAGATAGATTGAAACACAAAAAAAATAGATAGACAAATAGGTACATAAAAATGTTGGTAGATATATAGATCGATAGATATATAGATACATAGACAGAGAGATAGATAAATAGAACAATAGATATACATAATGATAGAAAGATAGATAACTAGATAGATAGATAGATAGACAGCTTGACAGATCGACAAATAGATAGATAGACTAATATAATAAAAGACTAATAGATAGAAAGATATTTAGATAATTAGATAGATAGATAGATAGATATATAGATAGATTGATAGATTGATTGATAGAAAGATAGTTAGATAGTTTGATAGATACATTGTTAGATATATAGACAGATATAAATATAAATAGTTAGTAGCTACATAGATAGATAGATAGATAGAAATATAGACATTTATATAAATAAACAAATAAATAGATAGACATATTGATAGTTAGATAGATAGAAATATATTTAGAGAGAAAGATAGATAGACAAATAGATAGATAGATAAACAGATAAACTAATAGTCTAATAGATAGCTAGATAGATAGATTGATAGATATATAGATATATAGGTAGATATACACATAGACAAATAGATAGATAGATATACAAATAGACACAGACACAAAAATATAAAGATAGATTGATAGAAATTCAACTAGTTAAAAATACTGATAGACAGCCAGATAGATAAATAAATATACATATAGAAACATAGATAGTTGGGAAAATAAATAGATAGTCATATAGATATATAGATAGATAGATAGATAGATAGATAGAAAAACAGATAGATAGATAGATAGATTGATTGATTGATTGATTGATGAATAGATATAAATATAAAAAAAATAGATTGATTAACAAATAGATAGATAAAAAGATAGACACTTAGAGAGGAAATATATAGATAGATAGATAATGATATAAAATGATTGATTGATATAAAAAGAGGCAAATAGATATCTAAAGAGATAGAAAGATAGAAAGATAGACATAAAGATATATAGATAGATATATAGATTGATAGATATATAGATATATAGATAGATCAACAAATAGAGAGATAAATATGTATACACAATGATAGAAATATAGATAGATAGATAAATAAATAAATAGATAGGCAGATAAATTGATAGCCAGATAGTTATATAGATAGTTGGACACACTATAAACTTTGTAGATAGATAGATAGATATGAAAATAGATAGATAGTCAGATAAGTAAATACACACATAGATAGATAGATAGATAGATAGATATACACATATATATATAGTTAGAAAGATAGATCGAGTTACATATATGCAAATAGACAAGTATATAGATTTATAGTTAGATAGATAAAGAGATTGGTAGATATAAAGTTAGAATGATAGATATATAGATAGATAGATTTAATGATAGACACATAGATATAAAGACAAATAGATATGTATATAGGTAGATAGGTAGATTGGAAAATATGTAGATATATAGATATATAGATAGATATGTATATACATAGATAGATAGATAGATAAATATATAAGTAGATAGACAGATATATATATATATAGATATAATGATATATAGATAGACAGATAGATAGATAGATAGACAGACAGATAGATAAACAGATAGATAAAAAGAAAGAGACAAAGATAGATAGATTGATAGATTGATTGAATGATAGTTAGTCAAATAATTATATAGATTGATAGATAGATAGATAGTCAGATAGATAGATAGATAGACTTCAAAATAGATTGACAAATATATAGATAGATAGATAAATTGATTGATTGATGAATAGATATAAATATTAAAAGATATATAGATTCACAAATAGATAGATAAAAAGTTAGACACATAGAGAGCTAATATATAGATCGATAGATAGTGATATAGAATTATAGATTGATCTAAAAAGAGACAAATAGATATATAAAGAGATAGAAAGATAAAAGATAGACAATTAAGATATATATATATATATAGATTGATAGATATATAGATAGATCAACAAATAGTGAGATAAATAGATAGAAATATAGTTAGATAGATAGATAAACAGATAGGCAAATATTTTGATAGCCAGATAGTTATATAGATAGTTGGACACACTATAAACTTTGTAGATAGATAGATAGATAGATATGCAGATAAATAGATTGTAAGATAAGTAAATATACACATAGATAGATAGATAGATTTATTGATAGATAGATATACACATATATAGATAGTTAGAAAGATAGATCGAGTTACAGATATGAAAATAGACAAGTAGATAGATTTATAGTTAGATAGATAAAGAGATTGGCAGATATATAGATAGAATGATATATATATAGATAGATAGATAAATTTAATGATAGAGAGATAAACAAATAGACTAATAGACACATAGAAATAGAAAGAAAGAAAGAAATATAGATAGATAGATAGATACTAGATTGATAGATAGACACAGATATAAAGACAAATAGATATATATATATATAGTGTGTGTGTGTGAGTATGTATGTGTGTGTAAGTATATATGTGTATATATATATATATAGAAAAAAAGATAGATAAATAGATAAGCATATCATTAGATAAGTAGATAGAATGATTGATAAATAAAAAGATATATATATATATTTAGATTAATAAATAAATATATAAGTAAATAAATAAAAAGATGGATATATATATATATATAGTCATATAGATTATAGACCATTAGATAGTTAAATAAATAAATATATAGAGAGATAGTCAGATAGACATATAAATCGATAGACAAATATTTGATAGGTAGATAGGTATTTTGGAAAATATGTTGATATATAGATATATAGATAGATATGTATATATACATAGATAGATAGATAGATCGATAGATACATAAATATATAAGTAGATAGACAGATAGATATATAGATATAATGATAGATAGATAGACAGATAGATGGATAGACAGATATATAAAAAGAAATAGAGACATACATAGATAGATTGAATGATTGATTGACTGATAGTTAGTCAAATAAATAGATAGAAAGATAGTCAAATAGATAGATTGATTGATTATCAGATAAAACAAAAACATATAGGTAGATAGGCTGAGAGGTAGATATTTAATATATAGATAGTTAGATAGCTAGATAGATAGCTAGATAGTAGATAGATGGATAGACAGATATTAAAAAAGACAAATAACTAGATAGATAGATAGATAGACAGCTGGATAGATAGACAAATATACATATAGGCTGATATAATGATAGACTGATAAATAGAGAGATTGTGAGATAGATAAATAGACAAATTGATATATATATATATATATATATATATAGTTAGATAGTTAGACAGTTATATAGTTAGATAGATAGATAGATTGACATATTGATATAAAGAGAGATAGACAAATATTCAGATAGATAGATAGATAGACAGATAGATAAATAGATAGAAAGATAGATAGATAGATAGACAGATAGATAAATAGATAGATAGATAGATACATATATAATTAGAAAGATTGATAAAGTGATAGATAGATAGATAGACATAAAGAAAATTAGATAGTTTGATAGATATATAGTTAGACAAATAGATATATAGAAAATTAATAGTTAGATAGTTACATAGATATATAGATAGATAGACATATATGTTAGTAATAATGCTCTAGGACTATCGTATTGACATGGGTTTTTGACTATTTGTTAGAATTACTTATTTTGATGATATACATGTTTATTATATATAATATTTTTCTGTAATATTTTTAATTTTTTTAAATGTCTCTAATCAGTTATTATTATGAAAATAACAAAAAATTAAAATTAGTATAAAGTTTGATTGATATTCATGGGATGAATATATGTATCAAATACAAATCAAATATATATATATTTGCTGAGTACAAATATTACACAGACCTATCTTTAGTTTAATATATGGATCAAAGTCATAAGTTAATCTCTAATAGCTATATTATTAAACCCTTTTTCATGAGATCGCTATAGTTCTCAACATAAGGAATATTGTGTTTTAATATAATCAAATATTATCTTTAATCAGATGACTATAAAAGTTATACTTGAACATAATAACAATTATATAGTGAGATATGAGTGGTAAAGATGGAATTTGTCCATCTTATTATGAGAAGAGACATCACTGGGTCCCCTCGACAATTGTGACTGAGAAAAAAATTATGTCATTAGCTATATTAAGGTTATCTCAGATAGTGAGCTTTTCATTTAACTTAGGTAGTCATAATGTCTTACTAGATGCCACTTTTGACTTGTACGATAAAAATGTGATTTAGGCCTACTAATAATGTTAATTGAACCTTTAGAGTTGCATATTAAAAATGAATAATAATGGTTATGGTTTTTTATTCTTTGTAGTAAATTTAAATGATGAGATTATTTTAAATCACAAATAACAAATAGTTATTATTTAAATTTGAATTTAATTTTGAGAAAGTTTAAATTTGTGATTTAAATAAGTAATTATTTTGTTACATTGAACTTGAGTTTTAATGAATAAATTCATTTAAAAATAGTTTTTAAGGAAAAGAATTTAAGTTGTTATTATTTAAAAGTGTTTTAAATATATACTTAATATATTTATGACTAAAACCATAGTAGATTTGTATATATATATGTGAGACATATTTGATACAAGTAGTCATCTTTTATAAAACAGATAGAATCCTTTTTATTTTGAGAAGTCGAATCTGAACTAGCATTCAACATGATCATTCATTATTTGTTCATGTGTGGATACATGTAGAGGGTTGTAACTTTTCAAAAAGGCAGCACCTTTGATGATTCGAATAAACCTCAACACACACTTTAAAGGCTTGACGAATCGATCTACATTATGTAAGTTTCATTTACCCTTCCTTAGTATTTTTATGAATTGCATGTGATCCTTGGTGGATTAAGAAATAAAAATTATCAATTCTGTTGTGTTTATGTTCCAATTAGATTGAATATTCTGCCCAAAATCCCAACGGTGGTATCGAAGGAACTTGTGTTTTCATAAAAATGGAAAATGTCATATTTTATCATATGTATGTGATGTATAAGATTCTGGCATGATTTGCATTTTTGAATATATATGATATTATTGTTTGTGTGATCGACATAGTTAATAGGTTTTGTTAAGGTATTAATTGATTCAATCTGAAAACTAAAAGGATTCATTAGTATGATTGAGAATCAGAATGGGATATTGCCATTAAAGTGTTTAATAGCATGATATATGATTCTAGCTTTGTCTTAATCAGATTAATACATGGACTAAATTCATATATCAATTTTGATTTATTAGTGATTGTTTATGGTGGTGTCAAAATAATCCCTATGTGTAATGAGATTACATAATATGTTGTTTTAATGTGATTTTGATGGTTTTCGGCTTATTTTAAATTTATTGATAATATCAATAAAAAATTTATTAATGAGATTGATAAAAATTTACTGATAAGTTCAATGAAACTTTATTGATGAGATCAATGAAAATTTATTGATAAGATCAATGAAAATTATTAATGAGATCAATGAAAATTTATTGATAAGATCAATGAAAATTATTGATGAGATTATTGAAAATTTATTGATGAGATCAATGAAAATTTATTGATGAGATTAATGAAAATTTAAATTTTAATTTTTCTAGAGAGCTGCCCCTAACCCCACGAGGGTGGCTCCCCTTGACCCCGTCTGGTAACTGTCTAGCAGAACCACCTATAACAACTCTACGTAACACCTTATAAATTTAAATGTTTTTAAATACACGGGTATTATAATTTATTTTTTTAATACAGATTATTTATGCTATATGATAACATTATCCATTTTGAATGTTACTTTGCTTCAAATGGTGCTTAGTACGGCCTTTTTAACCAATCTGTTTGGTAGAGTATTATTTTTTTTTTCAAGGGTTGTAATTATTAATTATGGTTTGCATGTCATTTTTGTTTTAATGTAATTTTTTAATTATTGTAATAAAACAAAAGAGACAATGCAAGCCATTTGAAGGCTTGCAATCCGACCATGATGATAGAGGAGCTAGGTATCTATGCGCCAGTTGGTGGGCAAATAAACTTCATGGAGCTATTTATTACTACCTAGGATTAATGACTAATGATCTTCATATTGGCTTGTGGAGATTAATCTATATTAAGGCTATACTGTGACATGTTAATTATATGCACGTATGAGATGCTATGTATAATATGTTATATGAAATCGTGATACTATATATATGATGAGATCTATTAATTAAAAATTAAAATCAATCAAGATCCCTCACATAAAATTTAAAGATAACATATCATGCATATATAAACACTTGTCAAACCTTTTATCACATTAATGTAGGTTCTACTAAAGTAGAAGTACATTATGTGACATTAGTAAGACAAGATGAATAATGGTGCTACCCAATTATTTAAAATGGTTTAACTTTATTAAGTTATCAAAATGGTTTTGGGCCTAATGACATTAGAAGGGATTCAAACAAGTCAGGAAATATGATGTCAAAATCTCATAAATATCTAGAAATTAGATGAAATGTAATTGGTAAAAGTTACCTAGCTAAATAACTTAATTTTAAGTGTCATGTCAAAGCTAACTTAAAGTTGAATAAATATGGATCTTAGCTCAATAGAAATAAAATTAGACAAAGAGACAGAGAGACAGACTAATAGATAAATAGATAGATAGATAGATAGACACATAAACACATAGACTAATTGAAAGATAGACTAAAAATAAAATAGACACATAGACACAAAAGTTGATAGACTAATAGACTAAAAGACAAATGGATAGATATATATATATATATATAGACAGATAAATAGATAAATAGATAGATAAATAAATAGATAGATAGATAAATAAAAAGATAGACAAATAGATAGATAGACAAATAAATAGATTTATTGATTGATTAATTGATAGATAGAAAGATAGATAGGCATATAGGTAGATAAATAGACATACATATAAATAGATAAAAAAATAGATGTATAGGTAGATAGATTGATAAGTAGATAGATAAACAAATAAATAAATACACAGGTAGATAGATATATAGAAATATAAGCAAATATACAGATTAACAGATAGATATATAGATAGATATATAGATAGATATATAGATAGACATATAGATATAAAAAATAAATAGATAGATAGATATAAAGATATAGAGAAAGAAAGGAAGAAAAAAAAGATAGAAAGATAGATAGATAAATATATCGATATATAGACAGAGACAAATAGATAGATAGTTTGTTAGAAAATTCGGCAATTAGATGGATAGTTAGTTAGACAAATAGATAGATAGATAGATAGATAGATAAATAGTTAGACAATTATACAATTAGATGGATAGAAAGAAAGAAAGAAAGATAGACTTTAGTTAGATTCATAGTTTGATATATTAATAGATTGAGAAAGTAAATTATATAAAAACACATATACATAGAGGGATAAATAGACAAGGAGCCAATTGGATAAAGAGATAGACATCTTGGTTGATTGATAGAAAGATTGATAGCCAGTCATATAAACATATAATAAGGTAGATAGATAACTAGATAGACAGATAGGTAGGTAGATACATAAAATGAAAATTAGATATGTAAACATATAGACAAAAAGATAGATAGACATATAGATAGATAAATATATAGATATATATAGACAGATAGGTGGATGGATATGTGTGTATATATATATATAGATTGATTGATAGACTGATAGACAAAAAGGCAATTAGATAGTAAGATAGATAGACAGATAGAATGATAAACTTATCGATATAAACAAATAGAAAGATAGATAGATGGATAGTTATACAGATAGACATATAAATAGATAGAAAGATAGATAGATAAACTGATAGACAGATTGACAAATAGACAGATAGATAGATATATAGATAGATAGATAGATATATAGATAGATAGATATATAAATATTTAGATAGATATACAATTAGACAGATAAATAGATTGCCATATAGGTAGATAGAATGATAGATGGACACATAGACTAATAGAATGATAAAATAAAATATTGATAGACACATCGACTGATAACTAATAGACTAAAAAATAGATAGAGAGATAGATAGATAGACAAATAGATAGATAGATATATAGATAGTGAGATAAATAGATAAATAGATAGATAAATTGATAGACTAATAGCTAGATAGATAGACTGACAGATAGATTGACAGATAGACAAAAATACATATAGACAGATAAATAGATAGAAAGATGGACAAATAGATAGATATGATAGATAGATAGTTAAATAGATAAATAAACTAATAAACAAATAGTTAGATAAATAGTTAATTAGAAAGATAGGCAGATAAATATATAGATAGACATATAGATAAATATATAGATAGATAGACATATAGATAAATAGAAAGACAAATAGACATATAGATAAATAAATAGATAGATAGACAATTATATTGAAAAATAGATAGATAGATTGAATGATAGACAAATAGATAGAAAGATTGATAAAGAGAATGATAGATAGATAGAAAGATAAAGATATAGACAGATATATAAATATACAGTTTGAGATATAGAATGACAATTTGAAAAATAGACAAATTATTAGATAGAAAGACATACAAATAACATATATATATATATACATATATAGTTAGATATATAGTTAGATAGACAAATAAAGAGATAAATATATA
>JAREIK010003538.1:412070-575496 GCA_029783825.1 Sapria himalayana
GAAGAAATAGATAGGTAGACAAATAGATAGCTAGATAGATAGATAGACAAATAGACAAATAGACAAATAAATAATTAGATTGATAAATAATTAGATATATAGACAAATAGAATGATAGGTAGATAAGAAATAGATAGATAGATAGATTTATAGATAAATAGCAAGTAAAAATTATTTGATAGATAATTAAATATATTGAAAAATAAACTATTATTTAATAAAAAAGATAGATAGACAAATAGTCAGATAGACTGATAGATAGACAATTAAAAAATAATACGTAGATAGGTAGATAGTTAGAGAGATAGATATATAAATAGATAGATAGTTAGACAGACAGATAGATAGATAGACAAAAGGGTAGATTGCTAGATAAGAAATAGGCTTAAAAAGAAATATATAGATAGACAAATAGATAAATATTTATATAGATAGATAGATAGACACTTAATCAGATATATAGATAGACAAATAAATAGAAAAAAAGATAGATACATAGAAAGATAGATAGATAGATAGACAAATAGATAAATAGAGACATAGATAAATAGATAGATGAACAAATTGACATATAGATAGATAGATAAATAGATTAATAGATAATTAAATAAATAGGCTGATAGAAAGATAGTAGATAGATGATTAGATAGAAAGCGACATAGATTGATTGATTGGAAGATTCAGAAATAATAGGTAGATAGAAATATACAAATAGACAAATAGCCATATAGACAAATAGAGATATAGATAGATCGAAAGATAAAAAAATACATACATAGACAAATATATTAATAAACAAATTGATTGATATACTGATAGATAGATACATAGATAAAAATATAGATAGATAGATAGATAGAGAAACACATAAATAAAAGGATAGATTGATTGATAGAGATATAAAAATATAGACTAATAGAGAAATACTAAGAAAGATAAAAAAATATACAGTTTGATATATATATATATATATAGAAAGATATAAATATTTAAAGATAAATAGATTTATTTATAGAAGGATAAATAGATATATGCATAGATAGATTTACTAATAGTTAGATATATAGATAGCTTGATACACAAATAGATAGATTGATATGTAGGTAGATAGACAGACAGACAGATAGATAGACAAATATGTGGATAAACATATAGATAGATACATATATAGATAGGTAGATAGAAATATAGAAAGTTAGGTAGGTAGATATATAGATAAATAGATAGAGAGAATCATAGACAGGTAGATAGTTAAACTAAAAAAATAAATATAAAGATAGATAGATAGCTAAATTTATAGAAAAATAGATAGATATAAAAATAAATATACATATAGGCGGATTGATAGATAGTTTGATAGAAAAATATATAGAAGATTAATTGAAAGATTGAGAAATAATAGATAGATAGAAATATAAAATTGGCAAATAGCAATATAGACAAATAGAGATATAGATAGAATGGAAGACAAATAAATAGAGACATAGATAAATAGATATATTAAGAAATTGATTGATAAATAGATAAATAGATAGAAAAATAGATTGATTGATATAGAGATAGAGAAACACAGATAAATGGATAAATAAATAGATAGATAAAGATATAAAATTATACGCTAATAGAGAAATACTAAGATAGATGGTTAATCAAATAAACAACTAGAGATATATATACATAGTTATAGATAAATAGATCTATAAATAGTGAGATAAATAGAGATATGCATTAATAAATATACAAATAGAGACATATATAGATAGCCAAATATATAAATAGATAAATAAACACATAAATAGATAGACAAATAGATCATTAGATAGACATATATATAGATAGTCATATAGATATATAGATAGATAGATAGATACATAAATCAATAGGAAGATAGAAATATAAAAAGATAGACAGACAGAAAGATAGATATATAGATAGGTAGAATCACAAATAGATATATAGATAAATTGAAAGACAAATAGATAGAAAGATAGAGAGAGAGATATTAAGATAAATAGATCGATAGATAGATAGATAAATAAATATATAGATAGGTAGATAGATATATAGACAGATAGTTTGCTATATAGATAGATAGGTAGAATAATAGATAGATAGACAGATATAAATATAGATTAAAAAATAAAAAGTTGGATATATAAATAGACAGATACATATTTTGAATATTAGTGCGATAGAAAGAAATATAGTTATATAGTTTGACAGATAGATAGTTTGTTAGATAGATAGATAGATCGATAGATAAATAGATAGTAACATTGATAGATAGATAGACATATAGACATTTAGATAATAAAAACAAATAAAAAGTTAGATATATAGACAGATTCATAAATAGATAGATATATATATATATATATATATATATATATATATATATATATATATATAGTCAGATAGACAGATAGATAGCTAGATAGATAGATAGATAGACAAATAGACAAACAGACAAATAGATATAAAGATAGACAAATAGACATATAAATAGATAGACTAATAGACTAATAGATTGCTAGAGAGATGATTGATTGATTGATAGTTAGACAAATAGAAAGACAGATAGTTAGAAAAATATAGAAATATTGTTAATAGATAGATAGTCATGTAGACACATAGACACAAAGAGAAATAGATATATAGATAGATTGATAGGTAGATAGATAGACACATAGAAATAAAGATACAAGATTGATAGATAAATTCACAATTAGACAGATACACTTATAGATTAATAGACAAATAGATAATTAGATAAATATATAGATAGACAGATTGACAGATAGTCATATAGATAGATAGATAGAATGATTGATTGATATATAGATAGATAAATAAATAAATAGACACATTTTGAAATAGAAAAATATATAAATAGATAGATAGACAACTAGTTATATAGAAAGTTTGATATATAAATAGATAGATAGCTAGATAGATAGATAGACAGACAGATAGATAGATAGATAGAATGATCGATAGAAAGACAGACAGATAGATAAATATATAGATAGATATATAGTTAGATAGATAGATAAATAGACAGATAGATAGATAGATATAAAGATAGGCATATGTATGGATGGGCAAATAGTTAGTAAGAGAGATATAGAGATACAAACATAGAAAGATAGATATAGATAGTTAGATAGATATATCGATTGATAAATAGATAGATCGAAAATTAGTGATAGAAATAGATAGATAAATAGATCAACAAATAGATAGATAGATAGATAGATACAGTCAAATAAAGATAGATAGATAGATAGATAAAAATATAGATAGAAAAATAGATATATAGATATAAAAGTATACAAATATATAGATATATTGTTAGATAGATTGAAACTTAGATAAATAGTCAGATAAATAACTAGATAGAAAGATAGTTTTATATATAGATAGATAAATAGATATAAAAATAGGCAGATGGACAAACTAGTAGACATATTAATCGATAGATAGTTAGATTATTGAAATATACATACATATACATATAGATTGATAGACAGATATATATATATATATATATATATATATATATATATATAGATTGATAATTATATATATAGGCAGATTACCAAATAGCTAGATATACTAATAGATATATAGGTAGATAAACATATAGACAAATAAAAAATATATAGATAGATATACAGACAAATAGATAGATAGATGTATAGATCGATAAATAGACAAATAGATAGATATATTGATTGATTGACATATAAACAAATATATATATATATATATATATATATATATAGTCAAATATATTAATTGATATATACTCCGATAGACATATAGATAGATAGAATGATAGCTAGATAAGATTATACACAGATATAAAGATAGATATATAGATGTATAGATATATATAGAAATAGATTGATAAATAGATAGACAGTTAAATATTCAGATAGATATATAAATAGATATATAGATATGGGGCTAGATAAATAAACAAACCATAGAAAGATAGATAGATTTACATATAGATAGATAGACATAAAGACAGATAGATAGATAGATAGAAAGATACATAGATAGATAAATAGATAGAAAGACAGATATATATATAGATTATAGATATATAGATAGATATACAAATAGATTAATAGACAAATAGGCAGACAAATAGATAGACATATAGATAGATTAACCAATAGATAGATAGATCGATAGATAGATAGACTGATAGATAAAATGATAGAAAGATAGATAAGCACATTGAAACCTAGAGAAATAGACAATGATACCTATAGACAAAAAGAAACATACACAGATTGATCGATAGAGAGAAAAACAAACATATAATAGATAGATAGACAAATAAACAAATAGATAGTTATATAGATAAAGACATAGATACATAGAGACATAAATAGATAGACAGAAAGATAGATAGCCAGATAGACAATTAGAGTGATAGACTAATAGGCAATTAAATAGTTTTATAGATAGATAGATAGATAGAAAAAAATAAATAGATAAACAAATAGTGAGTTAGACAATTAGATAAATAGACCAATAGACATATAGACATAAAAATAGATTGATAGATAGGCATATACACACATAGATAGACAGATAGATATGTAGACAAAAAGATATATTGAAAGATAGATAGATATATAAATAGATATATATATAGATAGATAGACAGATTGATTGATTGAAAAATGGATAGATAGACATATAGAATATAGACACACAGATAAATTAACAGATAGATGAATAAATAAGTAGATATACTTACAGATAGATAGGAAATATAGACAAAGAGATAGAAAAAAATATTGATTGATTGATTGATAGAATGATATATAGACAAAGAGATAGAAAGATAGGTAGACAGATAGACAGATAGATAGATAAATAGATTAACAGATGAGATATAATGATAGATAGATAGATAAACATAAGATAATCATATAAACAAATAGATAATTAGACAGATTAATAGATAGGCACATAGAAACATAGCAACATAAATAGTTTGACTGATAGACAATTAGACAAATAGACTAATCGGTAGTTAGATAGTTTTATATATAGAGTGATATATAAATACATAGATTGACTTTAATATAGTTATGCAATTATATAGATAGATTGATAAACATATAGACATATTGATATATTGATAAATTGATATATAAAAAGATTGAAAGATTGACAAATAGAAAGATACATAGAGAGATATATAGTTAGATTGATTGATTGATAAATTAATTGATAAATAGATATAAAGATAGACACATATATAAATTGACAAACAGACAGATATATAGATAAATAGTTAGATAGACATATACACTAATAGATAGACTGGCAGACAGATAGATAGATATATATATATATATATATATATATATATAGATAAACAAATAGATAGATTTACAAATAAATAGTTGAATAGACATACACAAAGATAGATATAAAAGATAGAGAGAAGATAGACTAGTAGACTACTTGATAGAAAGATAGGTAAATAGTCTAAGAAAATAGAGAAATAAATAGATAGATAAATAGACAAATAGATTATTAGTTAGTGAGTTAGACAAATTGAAATATAAACAGAGATAGTTTGACAGATTCACAAATTGTTAGATAGACAAAAAGAGACATAGATAGATTGACAAATAGACAAATAGAAAAATAGACATATGGATAGATATATTGATAGATAGATAGATAGACAGATATATAGATAAAGAGATAGACATATAGATTGTTAGACAAATAGAGAGATAGACATATATATAGATAGATAGAAAGATATATGGATAGACACATAGAGTTATAGACTGATAGACTAAAAGACATATGGAAAGATAGAAAGTAAATATATAGATTGATTGATTGATATATAGATAGATTTGCAAATATATAGATAGTGAGACAGATATATAGATAGAAAGTTAGATAATTACATTGTTTGATAGATAGACAGATAGGCAGATAGACATTTAGACGAATATATATATATATATATATATAAACAAATAGGTAGATAGATAAATAGACAATTTCATTAAATAGAAATTAGATATATAGATAGATAGATAGATGGATAGATAGATAGATAAATATAAAGATAGATTGAGATAGTCAAATAGATACATTGACTAATAGACTGATATAAAAATTAATAGTAAGATATTAAAACGGATAGATAGATAGATAGACATATAGATAGATAGATAGACATATAGATAGATAGTTAGTTAGTTAGATAATTAGAAAGATAGATAGATAAATAGATAGACAAATAGACATATAGAATGAAAGAAAGATAGTGAAATAGAAAGATAGACAAATAGTTAGATCGAATGATGGAAAAAAAGTTAAAAAGACAAATAATTTGATACACAGATAGGTAAATAGAGAGAAAGTTAGATTAAAAGATAGATATAAAAATATATACCTAGAAAGATAGATATATCGACTAATATACTGATATACTTATAGACTAATAGACTAATAGATAGTTGGTTTGTTAGACATATAAATAGATAGATTGATATACAAATAGATAATTAGATAGACAGACAAATAGATAGATAGATTTATTTATTTATTGATTTATTGAATGATATATTGATAGACATAAAAATAGTTATAAAATTAGATAGATAGATAGATTGAAAGATAGATAGTTACATAGACATATAGATTGAAACATAGACATATATACTAATAGATAGATAGATATATTGACAGATATATATATATATATATATATATATTAATATAGATAGATTGATAAAAAGATATGTAGATAGACATATAGATAGATAGATAGATAGACATATAGACAGATAGACAGATAGACAGACAGATAGATAGATAATCAAATATACTATTAGATAGATAGTCTGAAAAAAATATAGATAGATAGATAACCACATAATAAAATAAGTAGATGTATATATAGATATATAGTTATATAGTTATATAAACAAATAGAAAGATAAATAGATATAAAAAAAATATTTAGATAAATGGACAAATAGATAGATAGATAGATAATCGGATAGATGGATAGATAGATAAATAGATAATAAATAGATATATAGACATATAGATTGATAGACATATAGAGAGGAATATTGATAGCTAGATAGATTGATTGATACATATATAGATAAACAAATAGAAAGATACATATAGAGATAGATATATAGATATACAAATTGACTAATAGAAAGATAGGCATATAGATAGATAAATACATAAAATTACATATAAATAGATAAATAAATAGATAGACAAACAGATAGATAGATAGATAGATAAACAACTAAGATGATAGACTGATAGATAGATAGATAGACAGATAAACAAATATAAGATAGATAAATAGATAGATAGACATTTAGACACATATATAGATAGACACATATACACAAATAGATATAAATAGATAGACAGATAAATTAATAGATGATTAGACTAATTAACTGATAGGCAGATAAATAATTTTATATATAGAGAGATAGATAAATAGATAGTTAGGCAATTAGACAGTTAGACAATTAGATAGATAAACAGATAGACAAATAGACATATAGATAGATTGATAAATTGATAAATAGATAGATTGGTCAATAGTTAGATAGACATATATATAGATAGCTATATAAATAGATTAATAGACAGCTAAGTAGAGAGATAGATAGATTTATATATATACATATAGGTAGATAAACTAATAGATAGATTAATAGATATATAGAAATAGATATAAATAGATAAAGAAATTGATAGATAAAAATAAATAGGTAGATATATAGACAGATAGATAGATAGATAGAGTGAGATATAGATAGATAAATAGATATACTGATAGACTAATAGATATAAAGTTAGTAATATAGTTAAAGAGATTGAAAAATAGACAGATATATAGATGATATATTATTTGTTTGTTAGTTAAATAGATAATAGAAAGATAGATAGATAAAAAAATTGATAAATTGATAGATTGATATATTGATATATAGACAAATAGATACATAGATAGATAGACAAATAGACAAATATAAAGTTAGACATATAAACAGAAATATAGTTAAAAAGATAAACAGATGCACAAATATACAGATATTAAGATAGACATATATATAGTTAGACAAATAGATAGATAAACAAATAGATAGATAGATGGTTAGTCACATAGACTTATAGACTTATAGACTAATAGATAGATAGAGAGATAAATAGATAGATAGATATATATATATATATATATATATATATATATATATATATATATATATATATAGACTTACAAATGGATAGATAGATAGATTGATAGATTGACAAATAGATAGATATACAGATAAATTTATAGATAGATAAATAGATAGACAGACAGATAGATAGATCGTTTGACACATTTATACATAGATAGATAGACATATAGATAGATAGATAGATAGATAGAAACTTTCTAATAGATATATATACATATTGATAGATGTATATATATATATATATATAGATAAATAAACATATTGACTAATAGATTGAAAGATAGAAAGATAGCTAGATAGTTAGACAGATAGATATCTATCTCTCTAACATATTTATCTATCTGTTGATAGATAGATATGTTGATAGATAGATAGATATGTATATAGACATAAGATAGATAAACAGATAGACATATTGATTGATTAGTCAAATAGACTGATAGATAAATTGATAGACTAATAAATAGATAGATAGATAAACAAATTGACGTATAAATTGATAGATAGATATGTAGACAGATAGACAGATAGATAGTTAGACATATAAATAGTTAGACAGATGGATAGATTCATCGAAATATAGATAGATAGATAGATAGATAGATAGATAGACACATCGACTAAAAGGTAGGTTGAAAGATAGATAGAGAGATAGATAGATAAATAGAAAGATAAACATATTGTATAAAGATAGACAGATAGATACATATATATATATAAATATTTTAAGATAGATAGATAGCCTTATAGACAAAAAAGATAGATATACTAATAGTCTAATAGATGAATAAAGAGAAAGAGAAAGATAGATAGACATATAAGAATATATATTTACGATTAGATATATGCATAGATAGATATATCGATAGATAGAATACCCATAAATAGATAGGTAGATAGATTGATTTAGAGTCATATATATAGGCAAATAGATAGAAAGATAACTAGACACTAAAATAGACAGAAAGATAAACAAATAGATAGTCATTTAGAAAGACACACACACACAAATAGATAGACAGATTAATTGATTGATAGTCAGATAGGTAGATAGATAGATAAATAGATAGACATATTGATAGATAAATTTATAGACAGATAGATAGATAGATAGATAGACATATAAATAGATAGATAGACACACACACACACACACATAGATAGATATATAGATAGATAGATACATAGATACATATATAGATATATAGATAGATAGATAGATGAAAAATTAGATAGATAGATATATATATATATATATATATATATATATATATATATATATACAAATTGATAAATAGATAGATACATAGATTAATAGACAAATAGAGAGACACATAGAATGACATATAGATAAATAGTTAAATAGACAAATTGATAGATAAATAAAAATACTGATAGATAGATATTTAGGCAAATAGAGAGATAGATAAATAGACATATAAATAGATAGATACATAGAAGATAGATGGCCAATTAGATAGATAGATATATCGATAGTAGATAGATAGTTTTATGGACATAAATAGACATATACATAGATAGACATATAAATAGGCAGATACATAGATAGATAGATAAAAGATAGATAGACAAATAAATAGACAGATAGATAGACAAAAAGATAGACAAATAGATAGACAAATAGATAGACAGATAGATAGGCAGAAAGATAGGCAGACAGACATCTGGATAGATAGATAGATATTTAGTTAGATATATAGATAGATAGATAAATAGATAGATATATTGACAAATAGATTTTCAGATAGATGGACAAATAGATTGATAGTTAGAGAGATAGTTAGACAAATATATAGATAGTTAAATAGATAGAAAGATGTATATAGAAAAAAAAGATACACATATAGATATAAATATAGATAGACAAATAGATAGATAGATATATATATATATATATAGACATATAGACAAACAAAATGATAGATAGATAGATAGACATATAGATAGATAGATTGATTGACAAAGAAAGGATAGAGAAAGAGAGAGAAAGATAGACATATATATAGATAAATATATAGATAGGTATCTAGATAGATATAATGATAGATTGAATGATAGATTGATAGATAGACAGATAGATAGATATGTAGAAAGATAGGAAAAAATATATATATATATATAAGTAGATATATAGATAGACAGACAGATAGATAGACAGATCAATAGACAGATTAATTGACAGACAGACAGATAGATATATAGATACACAAATAGATAGATTAATAGATAGATAGACAGATAAACATACAGATAGATAGATAGATAATTTTATAGATAGATATATAGACTGATTGATAGTTAGATAGACATATACATAGGTAGATAAATAGACATTTGGATATACAGATAGTTATATTGAGCAATAAATAGATAGGTATATAGCTAGATAAATAATAGATAGATAATTAGATAGACAAACAAATAGATAGATAGATAGTGAGATTAATATACAATTTGATAGATAGTTTGATATCCAGATTGATAGAGAGATTGATACACAGGTTGATAGATTTATAAATTGATTGATTGATTGATTGATAAACAAATAGATATATTTATAGATATATAGATAGATTGATCGATAAACAAATATCTAGAAAGATATATAGACAGAAAGATATACATATAGATATATAGATAGATCGATAGATTATAACATAGAAAAATATACATATAGATAGACAGATATATAGATAGATTGATTGACAGATATATAGACATATAGATAGACAAATAGAAAGACAGATAGAAATAAAGTTATATAGACAGATATATAAACATATAAATAAACAAATATATAAATAGATAGATAGAAAGATAGACTGATAGATTGATAGATACACACATAGATAGATAGATAGATAAAAAATAGATAGAAAAAAATATAGGCAGATAGAATGGCAGATAGATAGATAGATAGATAGACAGAAAGACAGATAGAAAGACAGACAGATAGATAGACAGACAGATAGATAGATATAGAGATAGATAGATAAATAGATAGATAGATAAACAAATAGAAAGAAAGAAAGATAGATAGATATAGAGAAAGATATAAAGATAAATAGATAGGCATATAGATATACATATAGATAGATCTACAGAAAGATAGATAGAATGATTGATAGATAGAAAAATAGATAAATAGATAGATATACAAATGGATAGACATATAGATAGAAAAATAGATAGAAAAATAGATAGATATAGAAATAGATAGACAAATAGATATGCATAAATATAGGTAGATATATTGATAGACTGATAGAAAGAATGAAAGTTAAATAGATAGATAGGTAGATTAATAGATTGACAAATAGATAGATAAATAGATAGACAGATAAATATACATATAAATAGGCAAACAAATACATAGACATATAGATAGATAGATAAACAGATGAACAAATAGATAAATAAACATATAGATTTATTGATAGATACATAGATAGATAGTTAGATAGATAGATAGAAATTTAGATAGAAAGTTAGATAGATAGATAGATTTTTAGATATACAAACAAACATATAGTTAGATAGATAGATATTTAGATAGATAGATAAAGAGATAGACACAAAAATAGACAAATTGATATACAGACAGACAAATAAATATCTATCTATCTATTTATTTATCTATCTATTTATTAATATATCTATCTATCTATAGAAAGATAGGTTGATTATATATTGATTATAAAATTGATAGATATCCATATAGATAGACAAATAGAATGATAGATAGATATATTGATATATAGATAGATAGATCGATAAATATAAAGGTAGAGTGAAAGAAAGATGGACAGATATATAGAAAAAAAGATTGATAGAAAGATAAAAAAATAGACAGATAGATAAACATATAAATAAATAAATAAATATATATATATATATACAGATATACATATATATATATATATAGACTGACAGATTGTGATATAGATAGAGAGATACACACATAGAAAGAAATACATATATATAGATATATAGATTTACAAATTGATTGATAGATATATAGATTTACAAATTGATTGATAGATAGATATATATATATAGATTGATATTCAGATTAAAAAATAGATTGATAGATAATTTGATAGATTTATTGATAGATAGATAGATAGATTGATTGATAGATAGATAGATAGAGAGATATATGGATAAACAAATATTTTGATTGATAGATAGTTAGATAGATAGATAAATAGCTAGATATATTTTTAGATAGACAAACAGATAAACAACTAGACAGACAGATAGACAGACAGATAGATAGATAGATAAAAAGATAGATAGATAGATACACACACACACAAATAGATTTATAGATTTATAAAAAGATAAGCAGATATATAGATTGATTATTTAATTGATAGATATACATATTATAGACTAAAAAAGTAAGATATATATATATATATATATATATATATATAAGATAAATAGATTAATAGATAGATAGACAAAAAGAAACATCGACAGATCGATAAAAAATTATGACAAATAGACAGACAAACAAATAAACAAATAGATATACATATGAATGAAGGATAGAGAGACAAAAACATAAATAGAAACACATAATGAAGGATAGATAGATAGAAAGATAAGTTGATTGATTGATTTATACAAAGACATATATATATACATAGATAGATTGATAGACAAATTAATAGATAGATTGATAGAAAATTTGATATATAAATTGGTATATAGAATGATAAACTATTTGATAGATAGATTGATAGTTGATAGATAGATAGACAGAAAGACAGATAGATATGTAGATAGATAGATAGATAGATAGATACAAATATATAGATATATAGATAGATAGATAGATAGATAGACATATAGATACAAAGATAAATACATAAATAGATAGATAGTTAGATAGATAGATAAAAATATAGATAGATAGATATATAGATATATAGACAGAAAAATAGATAGATAGAAAGACAGAATGATAGATAAATTGAAAGATAGATAGATAGACTTATAGATTGATTGATAAATATATTGATAAATAGATTGATAGATAGTTTGATAGACATATTTATAGATAGATTGATAGACTGATTAATAGACATATTTATAGACTTATTGATAGACAGATTGATAGACAATTAGATATACAAATTGATAGAGATATTAATAGATAGTGCGATAGATTTTTAGATAGACAAACAAAATAATAGATTGATAGATGGATAGATAGATTGCCAGATTGATCAACAGATAGATATGTAGATAGATAAACAGATAGTTTGATATATTATTCGATAAATAGATAGATAGACAGATAAATAGGAAGATAGATAAACATATCGATAGTTAGATAAATAGTTTGAAAGAAAGATAGATGGACAGTTTAATAGACAAATAGATATACAGATTCATAGGTATATTATTAGATAGATTCATAGACAAACTGATAAATAGATGGATAGATAGAAAGATAGCTATATTGATATTTTGATAGATTAACACACATATAGATAGATACATAGATAGATAAAATGTAAGTTAGATAAATAGATAGATAGGTTGATTGAATGATAGATAGATAGATAATAAAATAGATAGATAGATAGACTTTTAGACAGACTCATAGACTTATATACAGAATGATACATAGTTTTTAGATAGATAGACAGAATAAAAAACAAACGAACACATAAATAGGCAGTTAGTTAGATAGATAGATAAATAGTTTGGTAGACATATTTATATATAGATTGGTAGACTGATTAACAGACATATTGATTGACTTATTGATAAACAGATTGATAGACATTTAGATAGGCAAATTGATAGAGATATTAATTGATAGAGTTATAAATTGATAGATAGATAAACAAAATAATAGATTGATAGATATATGGATAGATACATTGACAGATAGATTGACAAATAGATAGGTAGATAGATAACCACATAGTTTGATAAATTATTAGACAAATAGATAAATAAAAAGATAGATAGGAAGATAGATAAACATATAGATAGATAGATATATAATGAAAAAGATAGATAGTTAGTTTGATAGATAAATAGATAGAAAGATTAATAGATATATTATTAGATAGATTGATAGACAAACTGATAAATAAATGGATAGATAGAAAGATAGTTGTATCAATATATTGATAGATAAACATACATATAGATAGATACATAGACAGACAAAAAGTAATATAGATAGATATATAGGTTGATTGAATGATTGATAGATAGATAGATAGTAAAATAGAGAGATAGATAGATAGACTATTAAATAGACAATAGACTTATAGATAGATTGATAAATAGTTTTTAGACAGACAAATAAATAGACAGACAAAATAAAAAATAAACAAACACAGAGACATGCAATTAGATAGATAGATAGATAGACAGATAGTTTGATTGACAAATTTATAGATAGATTAATAGATATATAGATTGATAGAAATATTGTTAGACAGATAGATTGATAGATATATAGATAGAAAAATATATAGAAAGATAATTTGATTGATGGGCAAATAGATAGAAAGATAGATAAACAAATAGATGGATAGATAGACCGATAGATAGAAAAATAGTTAGATAGATAAATATATAGATAGATTGATACATTAAATGATACATAGATTGATATGCATATTGATAAATTGATTGATAGATTCATTTATATATAGATTAATAGATAGAATGATAGATAGAATGATACACAGATTGAAACACATGTAGATAGTTATATAGATACCTAGATAGATAGATTGATAGATATATAGATAGATTGATAGATAGACACATAGAAAGATAAAGAGAAAGGTAGATAAATAGATAGACATATAGATAGAAAAATAGATAGATAGACAGACAGATTATTATACAAATAGAGAGAGATAGATAGATAGATAGATAGATAAATAGATAGATAGATCGATAGACAGATAGATATATACACAGATAGATAGATACTTAGATATATAGATAGATAGGTAGATAGAAAAAAAGTAAATAGACATATAGATAATTAGAAAACTAGACATATAGATAATTAGAAAACTAGACATATTCATTGATTTATTGATAAATATATAGATAGATAGATAAATAGATAAAAATATAAATAAATAGATATATAGATAGATAGATAGAAAAAAAGAAAGATGATAGATTGACAAATATTCATATAAATAGATAAATAGATAGAGTAATAGACATATTAAGAGATAAATAGATCTACTAATAGATATTTAGACGAAAAGACAGATAGATAAAGAAAAAGAAAGAGAGATAGATTGACAGATAGATAAACATATATATAGAAACACATATTATAGATAGATGATATACAAATTGATAATAAGATATATTGACTAATAGATAGTTATATTAATAGATAAATTAATAGTCAGAAAGATAGATAGATTAATAGACAAATTAATATAGAGATTGATAGATTGATTGATATATAGATTGATAGATAGATTGAAAGAAAGATACACAAATTGATAGACTATTAGATACACAGATTGATAGATAGATTAAAAGACTGATTGAGAGAAAGATATAAAGATAAACAACTTATAAGACTAATAGATAGACAGATATAGAGACAGACAGACAAACAGATAGATATATAGATAGATAGGCAATAGATTATTATACAAATAGATAGACACATAGATAGATATATAAATAGATAGATACATAAAGAGATAGATAGATAGACATATAGATAGACAGATAGATATGTGTGTATATATATAGATATATAGATCAAAATTTAATTTGATAGACATATAGATATACATATAGATAGACATATAAATAGATAGATAGATAGATAGATAGACAGACACATAGATAGACAGATAGATTGATTGATATACATAAACATAAATAGATTGATAGTGTGATTAATCTATAGATAGATAGATAGATAGATAGACAGACAGACAGATAGACTAAAATACAGACTATTACACAATTTAATAGATAGATCAATAGATATATTAAAAGATAGATTGATAGATAGATTTATAGACTGATATATAGAAAGATTGAAAGACTGATAGATAGGTTGATTAATAGATAATTGATAGACTTAATAATATGTGTGTGTGTATATATATATATATATATATATATTGATAGATTAATACATAGACATATAGATAGATTGATTGATAGACAGATTGATAGACAAATAGATAGACAGACAGATAGATAGATAGATAGATAGAAAAATAGATTGTCTAATTTTTAGACAAATAGATAGATAGAAAAATATATAGACATATTGATAGTTAGATAAATAGATAGATACATGGAAAAAAAAGATAGATAGATAGATTGAAGATAGATAGATAGATATATAGGCTGACAGACATATAGATAGATAGATAAATAATAGATAGAAAAATAGATAAAGAGATAGATATACAGATAGATTGATAGATATAAAGATTAATAGGTAGAAAAAAAGATATATAAATATATAGACAAATAGATAGACTTATATATAGACACATAGATAGAAAAATGGATAGATTGACAAATGGATAGATAGAAAAATAGATTACAGTTAGATATATCCATAGATAGATCAAAAGATAGATAGAAAGAAAGGTAGATAGATAGAAAGAAGATATACAAGTAGAAAGTCAAATATATAGACATATAGATATATAGATAGATAGACAAATAGATAGATAGATAGAAAAATAGATTGACACGTAGATAGGTAGATAAGAAGAAAGACAAATTTATAGATAGATAGGCAAACAGACAAATATATATATACACACACATATATATATATAGTTTAATAGTTAGATTGATAAACAAATTCATAGACATAATGATTGATAGATTGAAAGATAGATTGATAGTTTTATAGATAGATTGAAAGATTGATGGATAGATAAATAGATAGATAAATAGATAGATAATTAGATAAATAGACAAATAGATTGGTAGATAGATATAATAGACATATAGATTTATAAATATATAGATATATTTATTAGATAAATAGATAGATAGATAAATAGATAGATTGATAGATAGATTGATAGTTAGATAGAAAGATATATAGATAGATAGATAGGATGAAAGCCAGAGATAAAGATATAGAGATACATAGATAGATAGATAGATAGATAGACAGATAGATAGATATATAGATAGATACATAGATAGATATATAGATAAGTAGATAGACAGCCAGATAGACATACAGACAGATAGATAGATAGATAGAAAAATAGATAGATAGATAGATAAACAAATAGATAGATAGACAGGTAGATGGACAAATAGAAACATAGACACATAGATAGACATACTAATAGATATAAAGGTAGGTAGCCAGGTAGGCAGATAGTCAGGCAAGTAGATAGATCAAGAGACAAACAAATAGGTAGACAAACATATATTTATATAGACTAATATACAAACAAACAAATATAAAGACAAATAGAGTGATAAAAGTAAGACAAGTAAACATATAAATAAATAGTTTAATAGAAAAATAGATTAACAGATTAATAAACAAATAGATAGATTGATTGATATATAGATAGATAGATTGATTGACAAATAGATAGAAGATTGATAGACATATTGATATACATAATGAAAGATAATTAGATTGATTGATTGATTCACAATTTGATAAAAAGATTGATAGACAGATTGATAGATAGATTGAGAGGCAGTTTGATAGAAAGATGAATAAATAGATGGATAGATAGATATAAGATAAATAGACATATAGATAGATCGATATATAGATAGATTGATAGATAGACATAGAGATAGACAAATAGATTGATAGATTATTAAAAAAATATACAAATAGAAAGACAGATAGATATATATATATATAGTCAGATAGACAGATGGAAAGATAGATAGGTAGGTAGAAAGATAGAATGATATATAGATAGATACACGGATAGATAGGCATATATATAGACAAATATATAGAATGATATATAGATAGATAAATAGATAGCTAGATAGACAAATAGATATACAAGTGGTAGACATATAGATATATAAATAGATAGATAGAAAGATAGACTGATAAATAGATAGATAGAATGATAGATAGATAGATAGACAAATATATATATATATATATGGATAGATAGACATATAGATAGATAAATAGATAGAAAGATAGTTAGACAAATCGATAGATAGATAGATAGACAGATAGATTGATTAATGGATTGACATATTTATAGAAGGATTGATAGATAGTTTGATAGATAGGTTGAAAACAAATTGATAGGAAAATTGATAGAAAATTAGATAGAAAGATTGATAGATTGATAGATAGACATACAAACAGATAGATAGATATATAGATAGATATATCGATATATAGACAGTTAGATAGATAGATATATATAGATAGATAGTAATATTATTTGATAGATACTTGTTGATAATATTTTGATAATTAAAAATATATGAGCCTTTATGTTTTTTATATATTTATTGTTTAATTAATGTTTTGATAATGAAAAATTTAAATATTTTGTTATTTTTTAAAATTGCAAAAAACACTCATCTTGTTGTCCAGAGAGCAAGACACCCTAACTATCTTCTCCGCTTCTCTCTTTTACACGTATACATCATATACTAATATTAGAGTAAGAAATATTTTTTTCAGCCATGAGATTCTTATTGATTTTTGGTATGCTTTCTATCTTTTCTATTGTTCATCAATTATCTTAATGCAGGATTGTGTGTTTTGATTCTGGTGTTTGTTTTTTTCTAAATTCATATCTTGCCCAGCTTATGTATATTCTCCCATTAGACATGGTTTACAAATTTCACCTTAGGCTCCATGGATGGTAATGGTAATGCTAGTGGTTGGATGGATACCACATCTGATTTAGCCACAAGAGCAAAGAAAAGGTGAGATATTTTTTGATTCACCAATATGCAAGAACCACTAGTAGTTGGAATTGCATGAATTTGTGTATGATGATGAACTATTCTACGGTTATATTGACACATAAACGAAGCGACAATGCTTGCTTCGAACCAAGAGAGGAACCATTTGGTAGTAGGAGCTAGTTGGTTGATGGATGGATACAATGAAGCTAAGTGATCAAAATCATTAGTGCAAGCACACGGAGAGGAGAAGAAATATTCTAAGAAAGCCACACGAGAGCATGGTGTTGCAAAGGGTGGTGGAGAAAAGCATCCCTTTTATAAGCCTTGGGACCGAGAGAAATTTCTGGTTGCAGGGAGGCAGGGTGTGAACTTTGATGCGCAAGCCTGGCTCATGGCTCGTCTTGCAAGTTTTCCTCTAAGAGTTTTTAGAGATATTTTCTTAGATTTAAATAATCTTCACAATTCTTATTTATGTTGATAGTGAAGTTTTGTGTCATCTGTCAATTATAAATAGGATGATAATTATTTGTCACAGTAATGAAATTAAAAGGCAAAAGATATAATATCAACAATATGTAATCACATTGCCTCAGATTGTCCATTTGTCAGATATATAATGCTACTGAAATAAGGGTCTTACTCTAACCTAATCCCACCCCATGGGCCTCAGGCTTTTATATGAGCCTCTTTATGACAAAAGATATAATATATGATAGGTTTGTAGAGAAGAAAATTTTTTACTTTGTTTTATGTAATTCTTCGCACTAACAATACACTCTATGTCTCTCTCTCTCTCTCTCTCTCTCTCTCTCTCTCCCTCTCTCATTCTTTCTGTGTCACACTCTCCCTCTCATTCTTCTGTGTCACACTCTCCCTCTCATTCTTTCTATGCCACTCTCTCTTTCTCTAGCTATTTTCTTTGCTCTTTTCTTTTTTGCTTGCTATCTTTTTCTCTCTCTCTATCCCTCCCACTCTCTATCCCCCCTCTCTCTCCCTCTCCATCTCTCTCTCCCTCTCTCTCCCTCCCCCCCCCTCTCTCTCTCTCTCTCTCTCTCTCTCTTTCTCTCTCCCCTCCCTCTCCATATCTCCCTCCCTCTTCTCTCTCCCTACCTCTTTCTCTCTCTCTCTCTCCCCCCCTCCTCCCTCTTCTTTCTCCCTCTCTCTCCCCTCCTCCCCCCTCTCCCCCCCTCTCTCTTCATCCCTCTCCCCCCCACTCTCTCCCTTTCTCCCTCTCCCTCCCTCTCTCTCTCTCTCTCTCTTCTTGTCTCTCTCTCCCCCTTCCTCCCTTCTTCTTCTTGTCTCTCTCTCTCTCTTTTTCTCTCACTTTAATGATCTTACTTTAAGTAATTTTTGGAATTTTATAAATTATAAATTATATCAAATAATATTGTTTATGCCTTTAAATTTATTTCATATTATATTCATTAAAAATAATATGAATTCTTAAAAATTTATAACCAACTATATATATATATATATATATATATATGAAATACTATTTTATAATATCATATTATTTTTTTTATTTATGAAATAATATTATAAATTTATCCATATATTATAAATAATATGAAATGTTATAAATTTTGCATCGATATACATTTATATAATTTATTCTTAGTCATATTAAATAATATGTTTTTTAATAAATTAAATAATGTGAAAATTTGATTATCAATTATTAGTCGTCATGGTTATTAGTATTATTATTATTTTTTCTTCATTTTTATAATCATTAGTAAATTTTTTTATTTCAGAAATTCATTTCATTAATTTATAAATAATATTACAAAAAATAACCATTAAAATTTCATAAACTATTAACCATAAATTTATTTATTTATGAAATAATTTCATTTATGGTTAAATAAAAATTTATTTTATATATTAAATTTAAATAAATAAATTTTTAATATTTTATTTTACTTTTTTATTTTTGTCTTTTTTTTATATTTATAACCATTTTTTTAATTTTAGTTTCCTTGAAATAAAAAAAATGCTAGGGCATTCAAGCACTAAAACTATATTTCTGATCTTTGCAAAGAGAGTAGAACAAAAACGAGAGAAATTTACAAATCTACCTCTTCTTATAACCAAGTAAAATTATCAATGTTCTTCTCCTTCAGAATACTAATTACATTTTTCTCTCTTTCTCTCAATTTTATTTTCACTGGTGGAGTTTGGTTTATAAATATTAATCAGTTTTTATGTTTTTTTTCATTTTCCCCCAAGTTTTCTTCTTCTTTCTTTTGTTTTCACATTACTTATATAATTTTGACTCTCCACCATGAGTGAAACAACAATTGGGTAGCGTAAACTTTGTTCTTTTAATGATTATTTATTTATGGTTTTATGTATTACAAATAAAAAAATGAAGAGCAAGGTACTATAATTTTTTATTAGTAAAAAATTAATAGAGGTATTGTATTTTCTAATATTAAAAGAAATTCATCCTATTTTAATAGTAGAATAGGATGATAAAAAGAATAAAAAGACTAGTTGAAGAGTAAGGTACTATAATTTTTTAAATTCAAGTTCTATCATATCTTTGTCTTGTAAAAAAAAGTATGCTTATTATTTTCTGCTTCCATAATAAAAGAATAAAAACACAATATTTATGGCTTTTGTTTTGATTGTATCTTAAAATTTATGTCATTAATATTTTTTCTTCATGCACAATTTGATAGACGTAGCCCCCAAATAATATTATTAAAATAGGAATTTTCTTTGTTTCTATACATCATTTTATTTAAAATTGATAGTGAATAATTATTTGATAATGACATTCTGGTCTATCATGCTTCTCAACTGTAAAAAGAATAGAAAACTAAAAAATTATAATAACTAAAAATTAAAATATATAGAATTCAAATAATAATTATATATTACTATTTTTAAATTTAAACAAATGAATCAAAATTAAAACCAAATAAACTAGATATACCCAAATAGTGGCAGTCTTAACTATAATATCCTAAAAAAGTCAAGTAACTGGAAATTCAAAATTTAACTAGGCCTATTTTATATTAATAGTTTGATTTTTTTATAGATCCTTAACACATCTATTTCATTAGTGATCTAACTTTTAAGTGATTTAATTAAGTTGAATATTAAAAACTATTTAAAAGTTAGCCTTCATGACAATTATAAATATATGATGCTGATTATAGCCACAATATATCATGTATAAGTGTGACAAAATTCATTAAAATTAGAAATTTGACTTAGCTATTTAGATTATAGTCAAAAGTTAAAATGATTAACTAAAAGTGAAATCCATTAATAATTAAAATTTAATTATTATTAACTCTGTATGTGCATCCATATGAATCTATAGTCAATTGGTTATGAGTGTTTCATAAAAAGTCAAATGATGATAATTTAAAATGATGATAGACTTAATATATTTTGTGTTAAGCTAAATTTAGGCAAAATTCCATCTAGAAATAATTAGAAATGAATTTATTTTGAGTGTTACATAAAGATATTATAACTAGCAACTTAAAATGATATTTAAACTAGTTTTTAATAAACTTGCAAAGACAGGCTTCCATATCTAATAATAGTAAATTAATAACTATTTTTGTGATATTATGGTAGAAAAAAAGTTGAAGACTACTAAGTGTGAGTGTGTATAGATTGAATACACCAAAAAAATACACACACTCACGGATAGACTACGGTAAAATCCTTCTGATTTTTAAGCCAAAGTAAATAACATTAGTGTTAATCATGTATGAAAACTACTTGAGCGAGAGTTAGCCAAATTAATTGTCCAAGCTAAATTCTTATGATTATTTTAATAATACACAGTCACACATAGATGATTAACACAATTGTTGTTAAAAGTAAGAGATTATAGATTGAATACAAGTTTTGCTTCTAATTATAATAGATGATTATCATTGCTTGTGTATTCACTGCACCAATTTTTTCTTCATTAGTTTCATTAGGAAACTTTTCTTTTAACCAAGGCTTGTGTATTCACTACACTAATTTATTCTATAACAATTTAATTAAAAGAAAATCATATATTTTCTGGTGTATGATTCAAAAGAGTTTACAGATGATGGAAGTTTTGACACTTTATTATGCTTGTGTTAGAGATAATATTTTGGGTTAAGCCAAAATATTTATTATTTTAATTGGAAATTAAGTTAGGTAAAACTAATATCTCAGTGATGTTGGTTGCTCACATTGATTTAGTAGGCTAAAAATACTCAACCTAGATCTTTGGTGCTCATTTAATTGGCTATTAAATGAGCAATGATATTAGTGACTAGAATCATACATGTTGAAGAATGAGCTTGGAATTTTAGAATTCATACATTTTTTGGTCAAAACAATGGATCATCATTTTGAGAATGTGGTAGGGTTGAACTACAACATGATGAAGTTATCTGCCTCATCTTTCAATTCTTCACGTGAAGTAATTTAACTAAGTTTTTTTTGATTTGTGATTTCTTAATGGTCAGTGTGAGATCACCATCATGTTCCATTTGGAAAAGGCACATTTTATGTTGGATTAGATGGTCATGAATGGTGCATCATGGAGACGAATAAGTCTAATATCCTCATCCCAATCCAACTGATGGAGAAATCATCATGATAATGTTTTAAATGTTTTATGCAAACTAATGTACTATTTATATTCATTTTCATGCATATAATGGATGAATTTCATGTATTCATGGGCTTAATGTTTATGTGTCATTCGACTTTAATTTATAATAAATGATAAAAATAGAATATGTATTATGATTGTTCTTGCTCTCAAATTTCACAACATTTTCCTTAGCAAATCTTCCATGGAATAAGTTTATATCTTTGATAATTCTCTTGTTTTTTATAGCTTTCACCCTTAGGCTCTTTTACAGTTCAAACAACAAGTTGAACAATGACTCTTCTTAACAAACATTTCACTGTTTCTTTCTCAAAGAAAAATTAATCTTTTTTTTATTTTTTTTAAATCTCTAATGGTCAGGGTCTATGATATCACGTTAGAAAGTAAAAATGAAATGTGACTTTATTAACCATGATTCGTGATTAAATATAACCCATGAGATTGGAGCACCCCGAACACTATGAGTAGCTCATTGACTAAACTATATACAAACTAGAGATATATCTCAACAAAAAAAAACATAATCAAGCATTTTATTTTTTTATCTGTGACAACTACTAGATTAACTCACAATGCAAAAATGTCTTCTTTCTTCTTAATAAAAAATTGTAGCTGCTAATTATGTTTTGGACCATTTAAATATCTTTTATAGATGACTTTACTTTCAAGAATACATCACAGAAACTTAGTGCAATTCATTGGATATTGTCAAGAGGGAGCCAATATGCTTGTTTATGAGTTAGTACACAATGGAACATTGAAGGAGCATATTTATGGTAACTAAAATCGTATATAAAATTCAATCGATATCAACTGTGGTAATCATTGATGCATGTAACATTGATAGGCCAGTTCACAAATGGAGAAAGTATTAATTAGATCAAGCAGCTCGATATTGCAGAAGATGCTGCAAGAAGATGTTTTTTAAAGTTTTTATCAGTGTTTGATTTATTTTGCAAGCATATGCTGTTAAAGAAATTATATTATTTTCCTTTTTAAGGATTGAGTTTCTTCATATGGACCATGTTCGTGCAATTATTCACAAGGATTTAAAAACAAGAAATACTCTTCTTGATAAAGAAATGAGAGACATTGCAAATTTGCTACTGCATTTCTTGCTGGTAAGCCAAATATTCGTAATTTCATTTAACTAATAAAAGCCTATTTTTTTAAGTAGAAGTTAGTAGTGAGGATGGCCCATTCTTTTTTTTATTGTCACATCTTAAAAGGAATAATAATCATAGAATGTTGATTTATTCTTATCCCATTGCAAATGTGATGAGTAAAAAATTGTAGAATGTTCATAAAATAAATAATTATTGCTTTTAAAAATTATTTTTGTTCCCATTAATTGTATTTTACTAATGATTTATTTTTTGATAATCAGGCTTACTTCCATGGTCATTATATGACTGTGGAATATTGAACCATCGTGGGAGACAAAAAGGCAGCTTCAACTCCATCACAATCATAACCTTTGATACTACTATTACCCTTCTAGAATAAATGGCAAAACAAATATGCACTTTGCTAATGGAGGAAAGAAAAAAATATGGGTAAGAATGTTCTAACTATTTTTCAGCATGTGGCTTAGTGTTAGTTTGTGCATGGTCCAGCTGGCAATGATGCCATGAGATTTGGTGCCGTGGATGCACGGCCATGGTGCATAACATTCAGGAAGTGCACAGTGTGTGCGTGGTGCAGTGAACGTGCATGTGTTCTTCATGTATTCGACGTGCACTATGTGTATGTTTGATGCAGCCATGGTGAAGTGTGTGCAACATGTGGGTTATGTTCGTTGTTTTCTTTTTTTATATGTATCAAAGAGAGTTATTTTCCATGTAGAATCAAGCTAGTAAAAACTATATAGTTGTTATGAAAGTGGCCACTTCTTTCGTGGTTCCATCACTATTTGACTACTACAGTAAATGTTAAAAGTTAAGTGTGTAATGAAAAATATTATATTTAATTTATTTATATCTAGCATAATTTTTTATTTTCTATTTTATCACATGAACTTGTGGAGGAGGATGTGTTGTTGTATTGTTGTTGCTCTATGAAAACTCTTGATTGATGCTAATCTCGATTGTTTATGATGGAGAGAGAGGAGAGGAAGATTAATTGATCACTACATGTTTATGATGGAGAGAGAGGAGAGGAAGATTAATTGCTCACTACATGTTTATGATGGAGTGGGAAGTGCTAGAGATATGAGTTGTAGATTAGAAAGAAGCGACAAGGCTAGAATCTAATACGTGCAATGACCGTGGTGCTTGTGAAATCCCAAAAAAATGAAAAAATAAATAATATGATTTTGTTTCTAGAAAAATTTGGGCAAAATAGTAATTTTGCAATAAAAAATAAGCTAAAAATTTTAGAACACTGATAATAAAATGGATTTTATTAATGAATTCAGTTTAGAAAATATAGCTATGGTGACAAATTTCATCAAATTTTGAGGAAGTCAGAATTTATTTTTTTTATTTATTTAAATAATTATTTGAATATATAAATAAATTATAAAATAAAAATAAAATAGAAACAGAAGACCGCACCACGACGTCATCACGTGGCTACACCTTGCGTGGTCATGTGTAAAAAAAATTATAATAATAATAATTTTTTAAATAAAATAAAATAAAATAAAATAAATGTCAGGAATCTGGAAAATGGGATAATGCTTGACGAGGAAAGAAAAATAGAAATATACTTCTGGAGAGAGAGATGTATATATATATATATATCACTATGCAAAGGAAATAAATATAAATAATCCATTGATTTTATTTTGATCGTACCAGATTATTATGGACTTGGAATAGAATAGTCCAAGAACTAAAATTACACTACACGACAAGATCTTCAGTTTGATATCAAATTTATAATGTTTCCATGAAATTTTATAGAAAGTAGTGGTTTTCTCATATCAGAATTTCTTTCTATTTAAAGGCCATAAATGATCATGTTTTATATTTTAATTCAAATTATTAAAAATATCATTGAAAATGGTAAATTGATGAAAAGTTTATGTATTTCATTTAGTAAAATTTAGTGTAGGTGATTTAGGTTTGGATTGTTATAGTTGTGTCTGAAATATGATTTAATCATAAATGACATAATTATATTTCATATGCACGGAAACATTCCATATAAATGAGTGAGTGCATTATATAAATATAAATATATATATATATAAAGGTATATGGATTCCATTTGGCGAAATCAAATTATGATAATGCCCATACTGAGTTACGCGGTATTTTTATGGAGCATGACTAATATAAATTTGCAAACTCGAATTTAGACAACGTCTAAGCTGAGTTACATGGTGGTTTTTTGAAAATATCAACGGAGAAAAATATTTTGTCAGAAAATGTCCAATATGTTTTTCGGAGGATGTCCATATTTCTCGGAGTAAATCTAAGAAAAGTATATTTTGTTCGGAGAAATGTCCAATATGTTTTTCGGAAGAGGTCCATATTTTTTGGAATAATTTCAAAAAATAAATAATTTTATAGATAGATAGATAGATATAAAAATATAAATAAATAAATATATATATATATATATATATATATATATATACACACACATATATATATATATATAAAATATCTCACACTTGGCTTCGACATGTGTGAGGCAGTCGATGGGACTTAGGAATATGGGCATATAAACATTTCATCCATAATTGCATTCATTTAAATATTATATTTGAGTGAGTATAGATATATATTCATGATGTTTTACATGCAATTAGAAAGGGAGTAGCCTCGTAGGAGTTTACTCCTACTAAGCTTTGCTCACTCCGTTGCGGGACCTCTTTCAGGTACAAGTGCAAGATAGATGACAGATCCATATGCGAGATCACACATGTGAAGAGAAGCTGGTTGTGGCTTGAATAATAGACTATATATTTTAATTCCACTGAGCAAATAAAATGAAAAAAAAGGTATGGTACATTGAGAAAATTTTATTTTTTACACATTATATTATATAATGGAATGGAATGGGACCCAATTGGATGGGGTGTCATAGTGTTTCCTTCAAAAAGTGCTCGTTTGGAATGACACATGCATGGTTATTCACAGGAGGTGCACTCACTGTATCATCTCTCTTTGTTTTGTTTTTCTTATGGGTTTTTTCCTAGTTATTTAGGTTTTATTTGTAGTGGATGCTGGTGTTTGTTGCTCAACTACAACAACAATGGTGCATGATGGACATGCGAAGATCCCTTCTTTTTCTTCCATTTTGCTCCATTTGTTCGCCCAACTAATTCTCATTTGATTTTGCTGCTTCTATCTCTATTTCACCTTACATTGGGTGTCTATTATTTTCATGTGTTAGTATTCTTGTTTAAAAAAAGTTGATAATTGGTTTGTGTATCATTTTATGCATCTATTCAATTGATGGCATCATCTCATTTTCTAGGTTTGAGTTGTTGGATATGGTGAATAAATATTCATCTTCATTAGGGAAACATGGGACACACAAGTGTGGAATCTCGGAATTATAAATTGAGTTAGCTAATGGGGTCAGAGTTAGACGCTTAGAGCCTCCAACGAGTGTCTTGATCCTTAATACTAAATGAAAGAACATGGTGTTGGACTCGGACATGGGAACCCATCTCCAGAAAATACTGCATTAATCAATTTCTCATTAAATGCTGGTTCTTATTTTTGTATTTGTTTCTAATTACTTCTTCTAGTACACTATATTATTTAATTAGTTTTTTGGTTTGTAATTTTGTTGATTAGTTCTCTCTTTTTTTTGTTTCATAATTATACTTCATCTTCTCGGTAAAAAAATGCAAGCCTCTATTTGCATTTGTAGACGAAGCATCGATTAATGACTAGAACATGCTTGATGATAATTAATGTTTTGTATATGCATCCCCTAAAAAGAATGAAAATGTAATGATAAAGTGTTTGAAATTGAGAGATAAATTTGTTGGGGAAAATGGTGTCAAAATAGGTTGGGTCGTGTTGGCCCGGTCTAGGGTTTTTGGGCTCAATCAGGTTGGTATGCTGTGCTAGGCACAGCACGGGCCAATGGCCCAAAATTTGCCTAGGTTTGGGTTGGTTCGACTTGGGTTGGGTTGGCTAGTTCAGGTATGGGTGGCAATTTTTTTAAAAAAATTAGTGTTTTGGCACACAATACCCTCGCCCGTCGGGCCTCGCCAAGCCTCACCCATCAGGTGTCGGCTCATCATCCCTCCCATAATAACCATGCTCAGTGCATGGTTATCGGTGCCATGCCTAGAACAACACGCAGGCCGAATCCCTCAGCTCGACATGACACGATTAGTGCCTAGGTTGTGCCTAGCATGGGCCTTGGCATGATATTATAGCGTGTCGTGTCAACCTAGGCACAGCTGAACCATGCTGGGCCCGGGTCAGACCTGGGCTGGCCCGATCCATTTGACACTTATAGTTGTAGATGCTTTAGCTGTTGGATTTGGTCAACAGCCCATCTAAAAATTAAGTAATATTTTCCTTCACATGTGTTTGCTTTTGTTTTGTGTTTAGAGTGTGCCTTTCATTAGTTTATTATATTGTGGCTTTGATTTGTGATTTTAGTGTTGATAATAATGTTGTTGAGGATGTTCAAAAAAATTTTTTTGAGCAGTTCCAGATGCAATACAATAGTAGATGTCCTATATTGAGTTACAGTTATAGCCTTGATGAGACCGATAACACACAGAGTCCCAGTAGAAAAACCACACATGAGAGACTAACACAAATGCATCGGTTAATGATAAGGATGATGATTTTATTTTAAAAGATTATATACCATTGTTATATTTTTGTTTTAACTATAAATTATTGATTCATAATAATTTTTGAAGTATTTTTGGGTTTTATTAATTATAAAAAATGGTTTATAATATATATTTTTTATTCAATTTAATATAACATTTTAAAATATGTAATAAAATTTTTTATAAAATATTAAAATTGTGAAAATAGCTTTGGAATGAAAATAGATAGGGTTTTTTACCGTGCTATTTTAGCTAGGGATTTTGTTGTACATATTCCATGGAAAAATATTAATTACTAGTCTTAATTATGATTAAAATTAGGAAGGAAAAAATATAATAAGCTAGGGAATTTTCGGCATTAAAAAATTCGCTAGAAAATATTTTTTCTCGCAAATATTTTATGGCTAACACGTTAGCTTGAAATAATTTACGTCATTAATCCGTCATTAATCCATCGTTATTATATTTTAGCGATGGAAAAGTCCATAAAGCTAGAGAAATTTCACAAGCTATTTGAGCTTTTTCTTCTAGTGAGATAAATAGATAGTCAGATAGATAGACAAGTAGATAAATAGATTGATAGGAAAACATATAGATAGATAGACAGATAAATATATAGATAGATAGTCAGGTAGGTAGATAGAAAAATAGATATACAGATAGAAGGATAGATCGACATATAGACAGAAAGATAGATAGATAAAAAGATAAATAGAAAGATAGGTAGACATTTTAATAGATTAGTTGATAGATAGATAGTTAGATAGATAGATAGATAGATGTATTGATAGATAATAAGAAAGATAAACCTATAGATAGATAGATCGATAGAAAGATTGATAGGAAAATATATAGAAAGGTAGAATGATATATAGATAGACAAACAGACAGATAGATAGATAGATAGACATGTAGATTAATAGATAGATAGAAAAATGGTAGACAAATAGATAGACAGATAAATACATATAATGAAGATAGATATAGATATAGAGATAGACAGATACACTAATAGATTGATAGACAGATATACATACAAATAAACATATATATAGATAGTCAAATAGATATATAGATAGACAAATAAAGAGTTTGGTAGATAGATACACAAATAGATATACAAATAGATAGATAGATAGACATATAGATTAATAGATTGATTGATAGATAGAGTGATAGACAAATTGATAGATATCTAGATAGATTGATTGATATGCAGATTGAAAGAAAAATAAAATGATTGATTGATATACATATAGATAGATAAAAAGATATATAGATAGATAGATAGATATACAAATAGATAGACAGATTAGAGAAACAGACAGATAGATAGACAGACAGAAAGATTGATAGATAAAAAAATCATTAGACAGACAGATAGATAGAAAGATAAATAGATATAGATATATATATATATATATATATATATATAAATAGATAGATAGATAAATAGATAGAAAGTTTGCCAGATAGATACATAGATAGATAGACAAATAGATAGAAAAAAAATTAGATAGAAAGATAGAAAGATAGATAGATAGATATATAGATAAACAAATAGATATACAAATTTATATACGAAAAGATAGATATATAAATAGATATATATATATATATATATATATATATATATATATATATTGACAGATAGAGAGACAAATAGATAAACAGATATATTGACTAATAGATACATAGATAGATAGATAGTTGATAGATGGATAGATAGATAGATAGATAAAGAAAATGATCGACAGATAGATAAACAGATAGAGAGACAAAATAATAGACCAATAGATAGATAGATAGATAGATAGACAAAAAGATGCAAAGAATGATAGATAGAAAGATAGACAGATAGACATATAGATAGATAGATAGATAGATAAATATATTGATTGAATGATTGACAAATAGATAGACAAATAGATAGATAGATAACCAGATAAAAATTAATAGATTGATAGAAAGATTGATTTACAAATAGATAGATAAATAGATAGATAGATAGATATATAGATAGATAGACATATTTATAGACTAGTCGATAGATAGATAGTTTGATCAATAGATATACATATAGATAGATAATAAGAAAGTTAAACCTATAGATAGATAGATAGATAGAGAGATTAATTGATTGATAGACAAATAGATAGAAATGTAGATTGACAGACAGATAGATAGATAGATAAATTGATAGATTAAAAAATAGATTGAAAGAAAGAAAGAAAGAAAGATAGATAGATATAAAAATAAATAGCCAAATAGATAGATATAATGATAGACAGATAGATAGGCATAGAGACAAATGGGTAGATTGATAGATTGATAGACAGACATACATACAAATAGATAAATATACAGACAGATAGAGAGATATATAGATAGATATGTAAATAGTTTAGTAGACAGATATATAGATAAGTAGATATGCAAATAGATAGATAGATAGATTGATTGATTGATTGAAAGATAGGTAGATAGATATATAGACAAATAGATAGACAGATAGATAGATAGATTAATAGATAGTTTAATAAATAGATTGATACATAGATTGATACAAGAATTGATAGATATTTGGATAGATTAATTGATATGAAGATTGGTAGACAAATTGATTGATTGAATGATACACATATAAATAGATAAAAACATAGATAGATAGATAGATAGATAGATAAACATATAGATATACAAATAGATTGACAAATAGATAGAAAGATAGAAAGATAGATTATTAGATAGATAGATAGATAGACAAACTGATAGATAGACATACAAATAGATAGATAGATAGATAGATTATTTAAAAGAAAGACAGATAGATAGATAGATTGATTGATTGATGACAGATAGTTAGATAAAAAAATTCACAGATAGATATATAGAAAGATAGATATAAATAAATAAAGATAGATATATAGATTGACAGATAGATATATATATTTATATACAAAAAGATAGATAGATAAATAGATATATAGATAGATAGATATATAGACTGATAGATGTTGAGATAGATAGATTAATAGATAGATTGACAAATAGATAGACTAATAGATAGATAGATAGATAGACTAATATATAGATAGATAAATAGATAGTTATTAGACAGATAAATAGATATATAGATAGATAAAAAGATTGAGAAATAGTTATACAGATAGACGATAGATAAATAGATAAATAGATTGATAGACTAATAGATAGATAGAAAGATAAATAGACAAATGGATACACAAAATGATAGAGAAATAGATAGACAAATTGATATATAGATAGATTGATAGAGTGATTACCAAATAGATAGATTGATCAATAGACAAACTAAATATGACAGTGTGATAGAAAGATAAATATACAAATAGATATATAAATAGATAGATAAATAGATAGATAGATAGACATATAAATAGACAAATATATATATATATATATATATATAATTAAGATAGACATATAGATAGAGATATAGATATACAAATAGAAAAATAGATAGATTAATAGAAATATAAATAGCATAGAGAGAGACAGATAGATAAACAAAATGATAAATAGATAAATAGACACACACACACACACACACACACACACACACACATATATATATATATATATCAATAGATAGATAGATAGATAGATAATTAGATAGATAGATAAACAGATAGATATATTGATAGATATATATATATATATATATATATATATATTAATAGATAGATTGAAAGATAGATAGATTATAGATAGACAAATAAATTCATAGATAGATAGTTATATAGATAAATAGATAGATAATAGATAAACATATAAGTAGATAGATAGACCAAAGTTAGATATATAAATAGACAAATGGATAGACAAATAGATAACCTGATAAATGGACAAATAGATAGGCTGATAGACATATAGATAGATAGACACATAAATAGACATATTGATAGACAAGTCGATAGATAGATAGTTAGATGAATATATAAATAGATAGTATGAAATATAATCTTATAGATAGATAGATAAATAGACAAATTGATATATAGATAAATAGAATGATAGATAGATAGATAAATAGATAGACAGATGCTTAGTTAGTTAGTTAGTTAGTTATATAGATAGATTGATAGAAAAATTGTTTTATGGATATATTGATAGTCAAATAGAAAGTTAAATAGATAGATAGACAGAAAGATAGATAGAAATATATACAGATAGATTGACAGATAGATTAATAGAGTTATATATAAACAAATTGATAGATTGATTGATAGATAAATTGATATATAAATTGATAGATACATAGATAGATGGATTTATAGGTAGAATGATAGACATATAGATAGATTGATTGATTGTAGACATATAGATAGACAAATAGATATATAGATAGATAGATAATTAAATAGATAGCTAGATATATAGATAAATAAATAGATTATTAGATAGTTTGATAATGAGATTGATAGACATGTAGATAGCCATACAGACAGATAGATAGATAGATAAAAAGATAGATAGAAAGATATATAGATAGATAGATAGATAGATAGAAATATTGATAGGTAGATAGATAGAAAGATTGATAGTCAGATAGATAGAAAAATTGATAGACAGATAGATAGAGAAATAGATTAACAGACAAACAAACATATAGATAGTTAGATTGATAGATAGATATAAAGATAGAATGATTGATAAATAGATAGATAGACTTATAGATAGATAGATATATATATATATATATATATAGACATATAGATAAACAAATAGTTAGACAGATAGATAGGTAGGTAGATTTAAAAAAAGATAAATTGATAGATAAATTGATAGATAAATAGATAGACAAATAGAAAGATAGAGTGATAGAAATATAGATATACAAATACACAAACAAATAGTTAGACTCATAGATTGGGAATGTTCCATCTCTAAATTTTTCCATCACTAAAATTAGCTAGGGAATAAAAATTTGGATCCCTATCTATATGTGTATATCTATCTATGTATCTTTCTATATGTATGTGTCTGTGTTTAATTATTTGTATCAAAAATATTTATTAATTTAGCTAGTGAATTCCCGTCGCTAAACTTTTTTGCTAGGGAATATTTCCATTGTTAATTGTTAGCGATGAGCACTTTACATTGAAAAATGTTTTTTCTTGTAGTGCAATATGTCTTTATATCTATCTATCGGTCTATCTCTCTATTTGTCTATCTTTCTATCGATATACATATCTATCCATCTATATATCTCTTTATTTGTCTATCTCGGTGCATATCTATTTATTTGTCTATCTGGCTTTCTATATCTATCTATTTTTATATCTATCTAAGCATATATGTATTTATCTTTCTATTTCTAGATCTATTTATCTAAGAATATATATTACTATATATGTCTATATGTTTATTTGTCTATCTATTTTTCTATCTATCTGAGTATTTTTCTATTAGTCTATCGTTCAATATCTCAATCTATCTATTTGTCCAACTCTCATGTATCTATCTATCTATCTATGTATCTATCTATCAATCAATTTGTCTATCTATGTATCAATCTGTGTCTATTTATGTATCTATCTATCTATATCTCTATTTTCCTTTTTCTCTATTTGTCTATTTATCTATCTCTATCTATCTATTATTGATTAATCTATCAATTTATCTATCTCTAAATCTAACTCTCCATCTATCTATCTATTTGTCTATTTGTCTATAAGTTTATCTTTCTATTTGTCTATCTATATATCTATCAATCAATCAATCTATCTATCTATCTATGTGTGTGTGTGTGTATCTATCTTTTTATCTATCAATCTATCTATCTATTTGATTATCTGTGTATCTTTCTATCTATCTATCAATCTATATGTCTATCTATCAAAAAGTCTATCTATCTTTCTAGCGATCTATCTATCAATCTTCTATATGCATATCTATTTATCTTTTTATCTATATTTCTAACTATCTATCTAACTATATATCTAACTTTCAATATATATGTCTATCTGTATATCTTTCTATTTATCAATTTATCTATTTGTCTATTAGTCATTCTATATCTTTAATTATATATCAATCAATCTATCTTTCTATCTATATATATCTATCTAACTTAATTCTTTTTATCTACGCATCTATCTATTTTTCTATCATTCAATCTATTTATCTATTTATCTATATAAATGTCAATCAATTTATTTATATGTATATCGGTCTATCTGTCTATCTATCTATCTATTTATCTATCTGAAAATTTATCTATCTATTTATATATCTATTTTACTATCTATTTATCTATCTATCTATCTATCATATCTATCTATTTGTGCATCTTTCTATCATTTTATCTATCTATATGTGTATCTGTCTATCTATCTATCTATTTATTAGTTTACCTATCTATATTTTTATCTATTAATATATATATATATATATCAATTTGTCTATCTAGCTATCTATCTATCTTTTTATCTATCTATCTATTTCTCTATATATATTTTAGTCTATCAGTCTATCAGTATATGTGTCTATATATCTTTTAGTCAATTAGTCTATTATTCTATGTGTCTTTGTGTATATCTATCTATCTATCTTTATGTCTATTTATTTATCTATCAAATTTTATATCTATGTATCTGTCTGTCTATCAGTTTATCTATCTATCTTTCTATCTCTCAATATGTGTATCTGTATAACTATCTATCTATCTTTTTATCTATCTTTTTATCTATCTTTTTATATTTGTATATTTCTATGTGCCTATCTATCTATCTATCTATATATCTATCTACAATTATATCTATATACCTTTCTAATGGTCTAACTATCTTTTTGTATATCAGTCTATTTATCAATATATATATATATATATATGTTCATTTGTCTATCTATCTATTTATCAATCTATATGTCTATGTGTCTTTCTATCTATATGTCTATCTATATAATTATCATTCTATGTATATACCTACCTATTTATCTATCTGTCTATATGTTTATATGACTACTTGTCAATTTATCTATCAATCAATTAGTCTGTCTGTCTATCTATTTATCTATCTATGTATATGTGTATCAACCTATTTTTCTATCTCTCTATCTTTCAATCTATTAATCTGTCATTATGTGAATCTACCTATATGTCTATCGATCAATTTGTCTATACATCTAATTGTCTAACTATCTATATATCTATCTGTTTGTTTGTCTATCTATTAAACTAAGTACCAAACTTTCTAACTATATATTACTCTACTAGTATATTTGTCTGTTTGTCTATTTATTTATCTATATTTCTATTTATGTGCCTATGTGTCTATCTATCTTTCTATCCATCTATTTATGTGTCTTTGTATCTATCTATCTTTTTATCTATCTATCTATCTATTTGTCTGTCTATCTGTCTATCTATCTATCATTATATCTATTTATCTTTCTTTCTTTCTTTCTCTATATCTTTATATCTAATTATCAATTTATTCCTTATCTATCTATCTATCTTTATATCTATCTATTAATCTATATATCTACCTATATTCTATCTATCTACTTATCTATCTGTCTATCTATATATCTATTTTTCTATCTATGTATATGTCTATATATTTATCTACCTATATGCATATCTATCTTTCTATCAATCAATCAATCTATCTATCTACTTATCTATCTGTCTATCTATATATCTATTTTTCTATCTATGTATATGTCTATATATTTATCTACCTATATGCATATCTATCTTTCTATCAATCAATCTATCTATCTATCTATTTATCTATCTGTCTATCTATATATATATATTTTTCTATCTACGTATATGTCTATATTTTTATCTACCTATATGCATATCTAACTTTCTATCTGTCAATCTATCTATCTATCTATCTATTTTTCTATCTATCTACCTATCTACCTATTTTTCTTTCTAACTATCTAGTATCACATACTCATGTAATATCATACATAGCATCTCATACATACATATAATAAACATGCCAAAGTATGCCCTTAATCTAGATTGATCTCCACGAGCCAATATGAAGATCAATAGTCATTAATCCTATGTAGTAATAAGCAGCTCCATCAAGTTGATTTGACCACCAACTTGCGCATAGACACCTAGTTCCTTCATCATCATGGTTGGATTGCATGACTTCCAATGGCTTGCATTTTCTCTCTTATTTTATTACAATAATTAAAAACTTACAATAAAAAAATGGCATGCAAGCCATATTTAATAATGACAACCCTTGAGAAAAAAAATAATACTCTACCAAACACATTGGTTAAAAAGGCCATATTGTGCACCATGTGAAGCAACATAACATGCAAAATATTTAATGTTATCATATAACTTAAAAAATTTGCATTAAATTAAATAAATTATAATATCTGTGTATTTAAAAACAATTAAATTTATAAGGTGTAATGTAAAGTTATTATGGTGGTTCCACTAGCTGGTTAGCGGATGGGGTCATGGGGGCAACCCTCTTAGGGTCGGGGGTAGTACCCTAGAAAAAAAAATTTTAATTTCTATTGATCTCATCAATAATTTTTTATTGATTTCATCAATAAATTTTCATTGATCTCATTATTAAATTTTCATTGATCTCATCAATAAATTTGCATTGGTATTATCAATAAATTTTCATTAATCTCATTAATAAATTTTCATTGATCTTTTCAATAAATTATTATTAATTTTATCAATAATTTTTCATTGATTTTATCAATAAATTTGTATTAATCTCATCAATAAATTTTTTATTAGTCTTTTCAATAAATTTAAAATAAGCTGGAAGCTATCAAAATCACATAAAAACAACATATTATGAGGTCTCATTACACATATGGCTTATTTTAGCACCACCATAAACAATAACTGATAAATCAAAATTGATTTATGAATTTAGTCCATGTATTAATCTATTTAAGACAAAGCTAGAATCATATATCATGTTATTAAACACTTTAATGTCAATAACCCATTCATATTTTCAATCATACTAATGAATCCTTTTAATTTTGGGATTCAATCAATTAATACCCTAACAAAACCTATTAACTATGTTGATCAAACAAACCATAATATCACATATATTCAAAAATGCAAATTATGCCAGAATCATATACATCACATACATATGATCAAATATGGCATTTTCAGTTTTTATGAAAACACAAGTTCTTTTGATACCACTATTGGGGTTTCGGACAGAATATCTAATCTATTTCAAATATAAACGCAGTAGAATTTATAATTTTTATTCCTTAACCCACTAAGGATCACATGTAATTCATAAAAACATGAATGAATGGTAAACGAAACTTACCTTTTGTAGATCGATTTGTCAAGCCTTCAAAGTATGCGTCATGGTTTATTCAGATCTTCACAGGTACTACCTTTCTAAAAAATGACAACCCTCTATAAGTATTCATACACAAAGAAATAATGAATGATTTTATTGAATGCTTGTTTAGATTCGTCTTCTCAAAATGAAATGGTTGTTCTCTATTTCATAAAAAATGATTGCTAGCATCAAATATGTCTTACATATATATATACACACACACACACACACACGAGTCTGCTAGGGTTTTAGTCATAAATGAATTTAATTATATATTTAAAACTTTTTTAAATAATAACTTAAATTCAAATCCTTAAAATCCTCTATAAAATGAATATATTCATTAAAAATCAAATTCATAAATTCTTTATTAATTAAATCGTGTCTTTAAATTTTCTCAAAATTAAATTCAAATTTAAATAATAACTAATTGTTATTTATGATTTAAAATAATCTAATCATTTAAAATTTTTATAGATAGTGAAAAATCATAACTTTTATTATTTTTCTTAATGTGAAATCCTATATGTTTAATTAACATTAGCAGTAGGCCTAAACCACATTTTGATCCTACAAGTCAACACTACAAAAAAATATTCATTTAGCAAGTGATCAATCCCCATCTAAATTGTGAAGGATTAGCTAGGGAATAACAAGGGATTTATGATTTTTTATTAAAATAAAACTGTGCGACAGTTTTGCGACAGATTAGAGATGGAGTATTTTCGCAAATTATGCTAAAGAAAAGTACGAAATTTAGCTATGGATTTAATGACAGAATTTCTTGAGCTAATAAAATCTGGAATATAGCGATATTTTCTCTAGCTAATTACATCAAGAACATAGCGATAGATTTAGCAACGAAATTTCTTTAGCTAATTATATCTGAAACATAGCGATGAATTTAGTGATGGAATTTCTCTAGCAAATTACATCCGAAATATAGCGATGGATTTAGAGATAGAATTTCCCAAGCAAATTACATCTAGAATATAGCGATGGATTTTAGCGACGGAATTTTTCTAGCTAATTACATCCGAAATATAGCGATATATTTAGCGATAGAATTTTCCTAGCTAATTACATCCTGAATATAGCAATGGATTTCAAGACAAAACTTCTCTAGCTAATTAAATCTGGAATATAGCGAAGGATTAAGCGACAAAACTTCCCTAGCTAATTAAATACAGAATATAGCAATGGGTTTAATGACATAATTTCTCTAGCCAATCTTTAATTATTTAATATTTTTAATTTATTATTAGTTTTAATATTTTATTTAATTTTGTTTATTAAATGTATGTTAAATTTTTATAGAAGAGCGATCCTTGAAAGATACATTCTTCTCGTAAAATTATAAAAAAAGGATAGTATAAATAAATAATTTAAAATATATAAAAATACTAAAAAAATTATATTAATAAGGACTAAAATAACAAATATTATGATGTATAAATTTTTTCAAAAAATTATACAAAATATTTTTCTAAAATTTTTAATTAAGAAACTTAAAATATTTCTATTAAAGTAATATTAAATAATTAATTATATAAATATAATAATTTTTTAAGATATTTTAAAAATTAAATTAATATACATTAAGATTTCTACTAATATAAATGTAAAATAAGTAATTACATTATTAAATAGAAAATATTTTCAAAAATATCTGAATTGATGAATAAACTAGTAAATATTAATAATATTATAAGTATTTTAGATCTATCTAAAATACTAATCTATATTTCTATATAATTATCTATATATCTAAATATTTTAGATTTATTTATCTATCATCTATTTATCTATCTATCTATATGTTTATCTATCTATATATTTGTCTGTCTATCTATCTTTCTATCTATATGTCTATCTATCTATCTATTATCAATCAATATAGCTACACATCTATTTGTCTATCTATCTATTTGCCTAAATATCTATCTGCCTATCTATCTATCTATCAGACTATCTACCTATCTATCGAATTAACTTTCTATATATCTATTTTTCTATCTATTTATTTGACTTTCTTTCTATCAGTGTTTCTATCTTTCTATTTGCATATCTATGTATCTATCTAATTATCTGTCTATCTATTTATATATTTATCTGGCTATCTGTCAATCTATCTATCTATCAATCTATCTATCTATCTATATCCCTATATATCTATCTATTTATCTATGTATCTATTTTTTATCTATATGTCTATCTATCTATCGATATATCTATTTATTTAGTATTATATATATTTGTCTATCTCTCTCTCTCGCTATCTATCTATGTATATGTTGATCTATTTATGTATCTTTGTGTCTATCGGTATATCTATCAATATGTTTATCTATCTACCAATCTATATTTCTAAATGATTTGTCTCTCTATCTAGATTGATTGATATATTAAAATCTATCAATCTATCTATCCAACTATCTATAATCTATCTTTAAATCTATCTATAAATCTATCTATAATAATGTCTATAAAACTAACTATTTATGTATATATTTTCTATCTTTCTATCTTTCTATCTATAGATATATATATATATATATATATATATATATATATATATGTCTATATATGTGTCGAACCATTTGTTTATGTATCTCTCTCACAATCTACAATCAATCTCTAAATCAATCTATCTATTAATATTTCTATCAATCTATATATCATTCTTTCTATAAATCTAACTATCTTTCTATCTATCCAACTATCTATTTGTCTCTCTATTTATATATCTGTCTATATATCTTTCTATCTATCTGTTTATCTATTTGTTTATCTATCTATTTATTTATTATCTAACTATCTATCAATTTGACTATTTATATGTTTATCGATCTATTTATATATCTATCTTTCTTTCTTTCTTTTTGACTATCTATATGTTTATCTATCTATTTATCTATCTATCAATCTATCTATCTATATATCTATCTATCTGACTATTTATTTGTCTATCTATCTTTCTATCAATATATCTATTTATCTATCTATCAATCTCTCTATCAATCTCTCTATCAATCTATCTATAAAACTAAATATCATTCTTTCAATCTATCTATCTATCATTCTATATATTAATTGGTTTATTATATCTATCTATCAATCTGTCTATCAATCTGTTTATAAGAAATACATATCATTCTATCTTTCTAACTGTCATTAATTCGATCTATCAATCTATTAATCAATCTGTCAATGAATCTATATACCTATCTATCTTTGTATCTGTAATCAATCTATCTATCAAAATACATATCAATTTGTCTATCAATCTTTCTATCAATCTTTCTATCAATTTATTTATCAATTAGTATATCATTATATATATATATATATACATATATATATCTTTATATCTATCTAATAATATATATATCTATCTATATATCGATTGATCTATCTATTTATCTATCTATATGCTTGTCTATCTATATGTCTATAAATTTATTTATATATATCTATCAATTTGTATTTGTATTTGTTAATCAATATGTCTATCAGTCTTTCTTTCAATTTGTCTATAAATCGATCAATCTATCTATCTATCTATCTGTCATTCTATCAGTCTATCGATGAGTCTATCTATCTATCTATCTATATGTTTGTCTATCTAATAGTTTATCTACGAGTCTATCTATCTGTCTATCAATATGTCTATCTATCTTTCTATCTATCTATCTATCTATACATCTATCTATATGTTTATATTTCTAGGTATCTCTCTATTTATATATTTTTATATCTATATATTTGTCTATCTATCTATCTATCTATTTATCTGTATACCTATCTATATATCTATTAATCTATCAATCTATCTTTCGAACTTTTGATATATATATGTATATATATGTGTGTCTATCTATTAGTTTAACTATTTATGTATCTATCTATTTATGTATCTTTTTATCTATTTATCTATGTATCTATCTGCCTATCTTTTTTACTATATATATATATATATATATATATATATATATCTCTCTCTCTCTCTCTATATCTATCTATCTATTTGTCTATCTAAGTATCTCTCTATCAATCTATATATCAATATGTCTATCTATCTGTCTATCTATCTATCTATATGTCTAATAATTAATCTATCTATTTATTTGTCTAATTATCTATCTATCTATAGGAAAATTTATATATCAATCTATTATTTTTCTATCTATTTTTGTATCTATCTATTAATCTATGAATCAATCTATCAATTAATCTATCAAGTATATATCTATCTACCTACTTGTCTAACAATCTATCTATCTATTTATTTGTCTATTAATTTGCCTATCTATTTGTCTATCTATCTATCTAACTGTCTATCTGTATATCTAATTGTATATCTATGTATCTATCAATATGTATATCATCTATCTATCTATCTGTGTGTCTGTCTATCTATCTAATTATATGTCTATTAAATTGTCTATCTATCTGTGTATCTATTTATCTATCTGTCTGTCTATATTTTTATCTATACATTTGACTATCTATCTTTATATTTATCTTTCTATCTATTTGTATATCTATCTATCTATCTTTTTATATATCTATATATAGATCTGTCTAACAATATGTTTATCTTTCTATCTATCTAAATATCTAATCTATCTATTTATCTATCTATCTATGCATCTAAATATCTATCTATCTATCTATTTGTCTATCTTTGCATTTATCTATTTGTCTATCTCACTGTCTTTCAATCTGCCTATTTGTATCTATATCCATCTATCTATCATATTATATATCTATCTTTCTATCAATCTATATATCTATATATTTATCTATCTTTATTTTTATCTGTCTGTCTATCTGTCAATCTATCTATTTGTTTATCTATCTCACTATCTATCTATCTATATATCTAGTTGACAATTTATCTATATATTTATCTAACAATCTATCTATGTATCTATATATCTATCTATCTGTCTATTTGGCTATCTATTTGTATTTCTATCTATCTTTCTATTTCTTTATTGATCTATATAATAATCTATCGATCTATCTATCTATCTACCTATTTGTCTATCTATGTATCGATCAATATGTTTATCTATCTATCTATCTATCTTTTTATCAATTAGTCTATTAATTTATCTATCTATCTATCTATTTATCAATCTATCTATCTATATATTTCCTATTTATCTATTTGTTTGTCTTTCTATCTATCTATCTATTTGCTTGTTTGTCTATCCATTTATCTTTCTATGTTACTATCTATCTATTTTTGTATCTATCCTTCTTGCTTTCTTTCTGCCTATCTATCTATCTATATATCTTTCTTTATTTCTCTTGTATCTATCTGTCTATTTATCTATCTATATATCTATTAATTTATATATCTATCTTTATATCAATCTTTTTTTTATCATTCTATGTATCTATCTATCAATCATTCTATCTATGAATCTATCTATTAAACTATCTAATAATTTATAAATCAATCTATCTATGAATTTGTATATCAATCTATTTATTAATTAATCTATATATATGTCTATCTATCTATCTATCTATCTTTCTATCTATCTATGTGTCTATCTATCTATTTATCCATATGTGTATCTATCTTTCTATCTTTAACTCTATCAAAATATATATCAAATTGTATTTTGATCTCTTTATTTATCTGTCTATATGTTTATCTGGCTATCTATCTATTTGTGTCTATTTTATTATGTATCTATGTTTTTATCTTTATATTTGTCTATCTATCTATTTGTATGTCTATCTATATATCTATCAATCAATCAATCAATCAATCATTCAATTTATTTGTCTATCTTTCTATCTATATAACTATCTTTCTATCTAACTATCTATCTATCAATTTATCTATCTATCTAACTAGAAAAATAATTTTTTATCTATTTTTGTATCTATTTAACTATTAATAAGCTACATTTATGTCCATTTATTTGTTTATCTATCAAGATGCATATCTATTTGTCAATCTATCTATCTATCTAAATGTTTATATTTCTATCTATCTTTCTATATGTCTATTTATCTATTAGTATATCTTTCTGTCTATTTATTTTTTAACATTATATCTATCTATCTTTTTATCTATCTATCTAACTATCAATCTATCTATCTATTTATCTTTCTATACATCTATATATCTTTTGTTTTATCTAACAATCTAACTATCTATATGTCTATCTATCTCTCTAACTTTCTATATATCTTTATGTCTATCTATTCATCAATCTATCTGTCTATCTATATTTTAATAACTTTGTCTATTTATCTATCTATATATGTGTCTATCTATCTTTATATCTATATATTTTATCTATTTTTCTATCTATATATATCTTTCTATCTATCTTTCAATCTTGGTGTCTATTTATCTGACTATCTATCTATATATCTATCTATCTATATATCTATGTGTCAATTTATATGTCTATCTATATGTCTATCAATCTATCAATCTATATGTCTATCTATCTAACTTTCTTTCTATATATCTATCTGTCTATGTATGTGTCTATCTATCTATCTATCTATGTATCTATCTATTTGTATATCTACATATCTACCTAACTATATATCTATATATCTATCTATTTCTTTATCTATATTTCTATCAATTGATATATATATATATATATTTGTAAATCTATCTTAATATCAATCTTTTAATTTATCTATGTATCTATATGGCAATCTATCTCTTTATATATTTGACTATCTATCTGCCTATCTTTCTATTTGTCTCTATATATATATCTTTCTTTCTTTTTGTCTATCTGACTACCTATCTATCTTTCAATCTATATATCTATCTATTTGTCTATCTTCCAATCTAATAATCTTGATATCTTTATGTATATCTATCTATCTATCTATATATGTATTTATTTATCTATCTATTTTCTATCTATCTATGTGTTTATAAATCTGTCTCTCTATCTGTCTATCTCTCTATCTATCTATCTTTATATCTATATATTTTATCTATTTTTCTATTTATATATATCTTTCTATCTATCTTTCAATCTTGGTGTCTATTTATCTGACTATCTATCTATATATCTATCTATCTTTATGTCTATATATCTGTCTAATAATTTGTCGATCTATCTCTATATCTATATTTCTATCTATCTGTATAACTATCTGTTTATCTATCTATCTATAAAACTATCTATCATTCTATCAATCTGTCTATCAAACATTCTCTCAATCAGTCTTTCAATCTTCCTTCAATCAATCAATCAATCAATCAGTCTACTATAAATATATATCTATTTGTCTATTAATCTTACTAACAAACTGTCTATTTATCTAACAATATTTTTCTCTATCTTTTCATTTTGTGTATCTATCTGTTTGTCTGTCTATTTGACTATTTGTATTTTTGTCTGTAAATCTTTTTTTCTATATATCTATTTATCTATTTGCCCATCAAAATGTTTATTTATCTATATATATATCTATCTATCTATCTGTTTGTCTATCTATGTATCTGTTTATCTATCTATGTAACTATCTATCTATTTATCTATCTATCTATCTATTTATTTGTCTATCTATCTGTCTAACTTTCTATCTATCTATCTATCTATCTGTCAATCTATATTTTTAATAATTTGTTGATCTATCCCTCATTCTTTCTATCTATCTATCTATATATCAATCTATCTTACTACCAATTTATCAATCTGTCTATCAATCTATTTATCAATGTCTATCTATCTATGTAATTTTTTATCTATCATTTTGTCAATCTATATCTCTATCTATCTTTCTATATATATTTTAATTTATTTATTTATTTCTCTATCTATCTATCAATCTATCAATCTATCTCTCTTTCTTTAAGTTTATCTATCTGATCTATCTATCTATTTGTTTGTTGGTCTGTCTATTTGTCCATCTATCCATTTGTCTACCTATCTTTCTTTCTATCTAAATGTGTGTCTTTATCTATGTATTTGTTTCTCTATCTATCTATCTATTTATTTTATTTATATATCTATCTTTCAAGATTTAAATATATATATATCTATCTATCTATTTGTCTATTTATCTATTAATATATTTGTCTATCCATCTATCTATCTATCTAATTGTATGTCTATCTAATAATCTATCTATCTATCTATATATATTTGTCTACCTATCTTTTTATCAATCAATCTATCCGACTTTTTATTTCTCAGTCTATCTATTTGTATATTTATTTGTTTATCAATCTTTCTATCAATATGTGTATCAATATATGTATCAATCTATCTATCAATCAATCTATCAATCTATCTATCAAATTTTCTATCAATTCTTCTATCATTTTGTCTATCATTGTAACTATCAATATGTCTATCACTCTCTATATCATTCTATCTAACAATCTGCCTATCAATCTTTCTATTAATCTGATTATCATTCTATTTATAAATTTGTATATCTATCTCTCTATATATCTATCTATTTATCTATATAACTAACTATCTATCTATCTATATGGCTATTTATCTAAATATACTATTTGTCTATCTAACAATAAATCAAACTATCTATCTATTTATCTGTCTATCTATCTATATATCTTTATTTCTTTCAATCTCTCTGTCATCTATGTATTAATCTCTCTAAAAATTTGACTATAAATTTGTGTATCAATCTATATATCAATATATCTATCAATCTGTGTTTCATTCTTATTATCTTTCTATCTATCTATATGTTTATCTATCTATCTAGAGGTGTCAACCGGGCTAGCCCGGCAAGTTAAAAAACTGTGCCCGGGCCCGTGCCATGCTTGGCCCGTGCTGTGCCTGACCCGCCACGGCTCGGCCCGTGGCACGGCACGCCGGCACGGGTTCTTCCCGTGCCGGTTTCACGCGGCCACGCATGGGCGTGGCCCGGCCCCTCCCAAAAAAAAGACCGTGGGTCGGGTCGGATTGGACCCAACCCGCTGTCCCGACTCCCGACCCAATCCCAATTCCCAACGGGAAAAAAAATATTCAAATATTATTAATCTGAGCCGTTGGATTCGCCTCCAAAGGCCAGGGGGTAGAATCCACCGGTCGTGATTCTGCCCCCTAAATAATTATTAAAAATTCAATAAAATAAAAAAAATATATCTTTTTTTATAAAAAATTAATATCTTTAATCTATAAATTATACCCCCCTCCCTATAACATTTATATTTTTCAAAAACATATATCCTCTCAAAACTTTCTCTTTCTCTCACATTAACCATGCATCTCTCTCTCGGGCCTCGGGATTTTGCTTTCGGCTTGGATTTTCATGAAACTCGACTTGAGTTTTGAACATTAGAGCTTGCTGCTGTGCACCATGCACGTGACCAACCTCACTGCTTGTACCGGGTAATTTATTTTACGCTTTTTATAATCTCTCTCTATAGTTTCTTTCTCTAGAAAAAAATTAGGAAAAAATAAAAATCATAAAAAATGACAATTACCCCTGACACGTATTTAAATTTGAAAAATGAAAATATTACACAGAGGTCTGAGGCTGCTGAAACTTTAGTTTCTCCAGTCGTCTCAACCCAAAGTTCTAAAAAACAAAAAACTAGGACTTTTGTAGTTTGGCCTCATTTTAAAATCATAACACAAAAAAATGTTAGGGGTGAGGAACAAGAAATGGCACAGTGCAAATATTGTATGTGACTATTAACATGCAAGAGTTCATTTGGGACTGGGCACCTTAAGAGGCATGCCGAATTATGTACCAAAAAACATGGACCCTTAGAACCTAGGCAAACCCAACTTGGCGCTACATTTTTTGAGACTGGATCAAGTTCAGTCTCAAAGTTTACTCCCTTCATATACTCCAGCGAGTTGGGTAGGGACGGCATGACCAGGCTCATCACATTGATGGGTCTTCCGATCAGATTTTCGGAAGATCCAAGGGTAGTGCGCATCATGCAGACTTATTTTCAGCCTTCCTATTTAGGATTCCTAGGTCTACATCTAGGAATGACATACTAAAGATATATAAGTTAGAAAAACAAAAAATAATTAGAGAATTTATGGCATATAGTGGAGTGGTGTCCGTGACGTCCGATATATGGACAAATCACGATAATTCTTCTTATGCATGTCTCACGAGTCACTATGTAGATTCTAACTGGACAATCAATAAAAAAATTTTAGGATTCACTGAGATTCTTCATCCTCATGATGGCGCGGCCATTTTTGAGTGCATGATGAAAATCTTTAGGGAATATAAAATTCAAAATAAAATTTTTAGTGTCACATTCGATAACGCTTCTAATAATGGAGTAGCAATCAATATGTTTGTTAGGAATATTAGAGACACACCATTAGGAGAGATCTTTCATGTCAGATGCATGTGTCACGTGATTAACCTGATTGTTCAAGCGAGTATGAAGGTGTGTTCCCCCGCGTTGGATAATATACGCAATGCACTAAAGTATATTCGCACTCCTCGTAGAAAGAGTTTGGTAGTCTCTGTTTGTCTGCGAATCTTAAGAAGAAGAAATTCCAATCAGATGTGAGACATCGTTGGAATTACACGTACCTGATGTTGGAATCATGTGTTGGATACGAACACGTGATATCCGACTACGTCAATAGTAAGAGTGACGAACTTATTATTGACGACACTGACTGGGCATCAAGAATTTCATTTATGAAATTTTTGAAGATATTTTATGACACGACGAACATGTGTTTGTCAGTTTATACGCCCACCACTTGCATTGCACTCCGGTACATATGCAACATTAGTAGCATGATTAGGAAGTATCGAGCTGACCCGCCGCTTAGCCATAAGGTTGCAGAGATGGAGACCAAGTACTTGAAGTACTAGTCTACAGTTCCATCTCTTTATTGCCTCGCTGCATGCATGGACCCTAGGGCTAAGGTGGAAGGGGTAGAAAACACCTTGACTTTCATTTCCTCGTGCATGAACCTGGAAGAGCCACCTGAAGGGTTCATTCACGTGAAGTTGACTGACATATTTACATACTACGATACTAGGTATGGTGGTAGTGGTGGTGAGACTGTGATTACAGACATTGATACCGTGTTCGGAGATGACGATTATTCCATTCACCTAGCAAGGGGGAAACGTAGGGGTGGACCATCACATAGGAGCGAGCTGTCTAAGTACATAGATACTGATTACTGCTCAATCCTATCACATTCTGATACTAAGAATCTTGATTTATTATACTGGTGGAAATCATGAGTCCACCTTTCACGTGCTATCTAGGATGGCACGGGATCTACTGACTCATTCGGTGTCGAGCGTAGCATCAGAGTCTGCTTTTTCTGTTGCAGTGAACGTGATTTCGGATAGGGAATTGAGATTACGTCCAGATATGGTCAAGGCCTTGGCATGTTTGAAGGATTGGGAGGAATCAAGGTTTAGCATCCATTATCGTGCTGGAGCTGGGACTGGGACAGACACTGCAGTCGCATCCACATCCACTACGATGGCGGAAGAGTTGATTGCCGATGATGATGATCCATATCATACTGATCTTGATGTTGTCGCTGATGATTCTCATGATATGCCGATTGACGATTGATGATGATCTGCTATTTTTTGTTTTCGATGTTTTTTTATTGATTGTATTTGTATGCTTTGTTTGTACGTTGTGTTGAAACTTATACTTGTTATGTTCAGACCATCGGTTTCAAATGGATGATTGGTAATTTTTCATTTGTGTTGTTTAAACTAATTTGAATTTGATAAAAAAAATTTCTAAACTTTGTTTTTTTATTTAATTTTTATTTTTAACATTTTTAAAAATATTTATATTTAATAATGTACACTTAAGCTTTACAATATATAAAATTTTTTAAAAAAAAAAAAATTTTTTTGCCTGCCTCTCAGTCTCGGGTCTGCCTCTTCCCTGGCCTGTAGCACGATCGTGGCCTTATAAAAAGGGCCGAGCTGGGCCGGCCCGTTTGACACCTCTATATCTATCTACCTACCTAATTTTCTATCTATATGTCTATCTTTTTGTCTATCTATCTATCTATCTGATAATCTTTTAATCTATATTTTGAATAATCTAACTAACTATCTTTATATCTTTCTATCTATCTATTAATATATATATCTATCTATCTATCAACTAATTTGTCTATCATGGTATATATCAATCTTTTTTTTACATCTATCAATCTATCTTTCAATCTATCTCTCAACCTATTGATAAATCTTTCTATTGATATATCTATCAATCTATGTATATATTTGTCTATCTATTAGTCTATCTATCTGACTATATCTCTGTCTATAAATAAATATATACATACATACATACATATATATATATATATCTCTCTCTCTATCTACTTATCTATATTTCTATATATTTATATATATATATATTTGCTTTTCTATCTATCTATTTGTCTATCTATCTATATATCTATCTATATGTCTATTTGTCTATCTTTTAGTCTATTTATCTGTTTATCTATCTCTCTATCTATTTATCTATCTATCTATGTGTCTATTTATATGTCTATCTATCTATCTATCTACTATATCACTATCTATCTATCAATCTTTATGTCTATCTATGTGTTTATCTATCTATATTTCTTTCTTTCTATCTATATGTCTATATATATGTCATCTATCTTTCTATATATTCGTGTATCTATCTATTTACCTATCTATCTATCTATTTATCAATTCATATTTCCATTTTTCTATTTATCTATCTTTTTATGTCTATTTTTTGATGTGTGTGTGTGTGTGTATATATATTTATATATCTATCAGTCTTATTATCTATCTATATATCTGTCTATCTATCTACCTATCTTTCTTTCTTACAATATATCTATTTATCTATCTACCTACCTATCTATCTATCTATCTATCTTTCTTTCTTTCTTACTATATATCTGTATATCTATATATCTATATATCTAAATATCTGTCATTCGATATGTCTATTAATATGACTATCTATATATTTATATATCTATCTAACTATATATCTAATTACACACACACACATACACACACATACACACACACACACACACACACACACACACACATATATATATATATATATATATATATATTAGTCTATCCATATGTTTATCTATTTATCAATCAATTTATCTATCTATATATATCTATATATTAATGTGTGTGTGTGTATTTATTTATTTATTTCTACCTATCTATTACTGTAATTATCTTTCGATATACTATCTATCTATCTATCTATCTTTCTTTCTTTCTATCTATCTTTCTTTCTTTTTATATTTTCTTTTTTTCTTACTATCTATCTGTATATCTATATATCTTTCTTTCTATCTATATGTCTATATATATGGCATTTATCTTTCTATATATTCGTGTATCTATCTATTTACCTATCTATCTATCTATTTATCAATTCATATTTCCATTTTTCTATTTATCTATCTTTTTATGTCTATTTTTTGATGTGTGTGTGTGTGTGTGTATATATATTTATATATCTATCAGTCTTATTATCTATCTATATATCTGTCTATCTATCTACCTATCTTTCTTTCTTACAATATATCTATTTATCTATCTACCTACCTATCTATCTATCTATCTATCTTTCTTTCTTTCTTACTATATATCTGTATATCTATATATCTATATATCTAAATATCTGTCATTTGATATGTCTATTAATATGACTATCTATATATTTATATATCTATCTAACTATATATCTAATTACACACACACACACACACACACACACACACACACATATATATATATATATATTAGTCTATCCATATGTTTATCTATTTATCAATCAATCAATCTATATATATCTATATATTAATATGTGTGTGTGTGTGTATTTATTTATTTATTTATACCTATCTATTACTATAATTATCTTTCGATATACTATCTATCTATCTATCTTTCTATCTATCTTTGTTTCTTTTCATATTTTCTTTTTTTCTTACTATCTATCTGTATATCTATATATCTATCTATCTATCTAAATATATAACTATCTACCTAATGATCTATCTATCAATAAGTTTATCTATCTGTCTATATATCTATCTATCTATATGTCTATATATCTATATATCTATTTGTTTATCCATCTGTCTATCTATTTGTTAATCATTCTATATATTGTCCTATCTATATGTCTATCTACATGTCAATTTATTAGTCTATCTATTTATGTATCCACTACTAAAATTCACCAAATTACCGACCAATTATTTGATCGGTAATTCAGTGTTTTTTGTTCGGTAACCCAAATACTGACCATTTACCGACCATTTACCGACCAAAATATTTTGTCACAATTTTGTTCATCGATAATTTTTTTATCGACGAAAAATCAGTCGTCAATATATTATCGACCATTTAGTGACCCTCTACCGACAAACAATTACCAACTATATTTTGACAATTTTCCGACCAAAATAAGTAGTCGGTATATAGTCTCCAAATGGTCGATAATTAACGACCATTTATCGATCATTCACCAAAAAATAATTACCGACTAAATTCCCACCATTTTTCGACCAAAAGGACTTGGTTAGTAAATTGTCTCCAAACGTTTGGTAATTATATAAAAAATTGCGTCCAAAGACTAACCAAAATCTTTTAAAATTATTTATTGGTAATTGATCTCCAAAAGTATTTTCGACCATTTGGTGACCTTTTATCGACCATTGATATTAAAAAATTTTGGTCAGTTAGGTCGCAATTGGGTCTGTAATTACCTACCAAAACATTTTTTTTCTAGTTTTTGCAGCCGTTTCTGCAGAAACTGGAACATAAAACACAAAAAATAAAATCCTAAAAATCATCTAGTTTGATGTAGTTGCTGTAGAAACATATACAAATAACACAACAAAAAAAATCTAATTAACTCTAGTGAAAAACTATATATACTGCATATATATATTAAATATATCAAGAGAAAATAAAAAAAATGAAATTTATAATCAATGTTTAAGGCATTAAAAAAAGATGTGTGTAATAAACTCAATCATCCAACCTAGTTTCATAATTATTATGTTGTGACATTTCTGGTCCACACTATGAGATGTCGAGTACTGGGCTAGAGCTGTCTACTACTGCTAGTCCTGATGTAGTTGTTGCAGGTATTGCTATAGGTGATGGAGTAGATGATGTAGCTTGAGCATTATGCCGAACAATCCAAGGTAGATCATCAAGGTTGAATTGTAGTCCTCCTTCCTGAAACTTCTTTGTAAGCCAATCAAAATGCATACGCAACTTATCTCTATCATCCTCATGGTCGATCATGCATCGCTCAGTACCAGCCAACTAATAGTGTATCTCATTTCGTATCCCGTCCTTAAATTCCTCCATCTTCGAGAACAAATTTGAAACTGGTCCTAAAAATTCAGCTTCATAGTCAGGTCGTCTATGTCAATAGAATGATGATGTCGACGAACTGATGCCATTGACGAGCATCTTCTCATTGTCATCAATAGCTACATACCAAATCTAATTCATATCAACTAGTGGAGCTCATGAATGAGAACTACTTATTACACCATCACATGAACCTAAACGGATTGAGAATACGCTTGAGTCGTGGAAGCTAACATTACCTCATATATCGCCTAATAAAAATGTACGAAAAGTATTTCAATTTATATTCAAACAAAAAAAATTATTTTTTTTAATGAAACTTACATTAGTTGCATGAGATCTCTAATCAATGAAAGTCTGATCATCATGACCCTTCGTGTGCATGTATCTAAATAAGCAAGGATCACTGGACTTTTTACCCTTCTTACATGTCTATAATTACACACAAAACAAACGTTAATTCTATTGAAAAAAAAAATTTATATGACAAATGAAATTTTGGCATAATTGAGCACATTTCACAAAGTAATAAACATAAAAAGTATAAATTAGAAATAATACCAATACTCATTCATGCTCATGCATAGAGCGAGATCCACAAGTGTGTGTAGAAAAACCATTACCCACCCCAACTCGCTCTAAGTGATGATTGCCAGTTTATTTATAACACCTCTTCCTATAATCCATATCTTCCCATCTGCTCCGCCACTCCTTGAAAACATGGTCCAGGACACTCGAATATTTTTCTTTCTTCTTCAACCATTTATCTTTGATATCATACACACTATCTTTATACCGATTGGCAACATGTTTGTAGAACACACGTTTGACTGCCTCCTTTGGCTGTGTCCACCTGTAAACTTTCTGCAATTATAAAAAATTTATTCTTAATCAATGAAAAAAAGAATAAATAAAAGATGTAAAAATTTTTAGGTTGTAATATTTACCTTAAATTCTCTCTAAATCATCAATTGGTCTCTATCTGTGAGTCACTTCCAATAATGTCCTTTAGGTTTAAAGGACATCCTAAAAATTGTCCTCAGAACCCTAGAAATAGAAATAGATGGCTCTAACTTCGTCTTGTAACCAAAAATTTATTAGGAAGTAAGAAATAAAATAATAAATTGATAAATCATTTGTTAAGTTTTATATCTTATGGATTATCAATTGTCACATCAAACTTAGCAATAGGGAGACTCATATATATGGTGCTCTGGGGAAGACTATACAACACCTTCATCTTATCCCTCCCATGTCTCTTGATTATTCATCAAAATCTCACGACCATTATGTGGATCAGTCACTTGATGCTGCTACTGTGGTACATTTACAACCTTCTCTATCTATTGTGACGTCTCATCTACCTATGACCCTCTACCAGTTTCGGGCATACCTAAGGCTGTGCTGCCTATACCATAACTCGTACAACCTTGCAACATGCTGCCTCTGCCTCATCCACATGCCATATTTGTAGAAAATACATAAGGCAATGAAATAAACAAAAATGATTAACAATTAAAACAAAAATGATTACTGACATCCATGTTGAACTTGAACACCTCTGGTGGACTTGCTTCTCACCATGGTAAATCCAACCATTTTAATCCACCACAAAAGCATTTCTGTACAAATGTATCTTCATAGTCTCAACATTCAAAAACTTTTTATTCTGACATTTAACTAATGTGCAAGGACACCATATATCTGTACCATCATTCACACACTCAGGATGTCTCAGAACAAACTCAACAAATTCATCAACTTTATTCCCCCATTCATTACAAAACTTTCCATTCACTATTCTACCCTTTTACATCCATTCATGATCATCTTTCGTAACTAGCTAAAAAAACCATTTTATTTAACAAATGCGATTGTCTCTAATTTTAGTTATATATATTTATATAAACATTTATTTAGATATACAAATATTTATATAAAGTTATACACATATTGTTTACAATAATGTTCTATATTGTTATACATGTAATTATAAATATAGTTACATGTGGTTATACATATAGTTACACATTTAGTTAAACGTATATTTATACATGTAGGTTTATATATTTATTCATTTAATTTTATATATTTATACATATAGTAATGTATAGGTATAGATATAGTAAAATACTTTTTTATATACTACTATATACATGTATATATTAAATATAAGCTATAAATTTAATATATAAATATAATTATGCATTAAAATTTTAAAGTTATACACATAGTAAGATACAATTATTTATAGTTATATATTATTTTACATATAATATATATAGTTATAAATAGTTATATATAATTAAACATATAGTTATATATAGATATATTCATACAATTAGTTATAAGTTGTTATACATAAATATAAACAATGTTATAAAAAAAATATTTTGCTTTAATTATATTATTACATATATGTATTTATAGTTACAAATATAGTTATATATAATTATATAGACACTTATATAGTTATACAAATATTTATATATAGTTATACACATATAGTTTAACATAATGTTGTATGTTGTTATACATGTAACTATAAATATAGTTACATGTATAGGTATAAATTTTTAAACATATAAATATAGTTACATGTGGTTATACATATAGTTACACATTTAGTTAAACGTATATTTATACATGTAGGTTTATATATTTATTCATTTAATTTTATATATTTATACATATAGTAATGTATAGGTATAAATATTGTAAAATACTTTTTTATATACTTAATTAAACATATAATTATATTTACATGTGGTTATACATGTAGTTACACATATAATTAAACATATATTTATACATGTAGGTTTATATATTTGTTCATTTAGTTTTATATATCATATAGTTATGTATAGGTATAAATATAGTAAAATACTTTTTTATATACTAATATATACAAATATATATTAAATATAAGTTGTAAAGTATATATTTAAATATTTTTATGTATAAAGCTTTTATAGTTATACATATAGTAAGATACAATTATTTATAGCTATATATTATTATTCATATAATATATATAGTTATAATTAGTTATATATAGTTAAACAAATAGTTATATATAGATATATTTATACAAGTAGTGATAAGTAGTTATACATAAATATATACAACGTCATAAACAAATATTTTAATTTAATTATATGAATACATATTTGAATATATAGTTACAAATATAGTTATATTTAATTATATAGAGTGTTGCATATTTATACAAATATTTATATATAGTTATACACATATAGTTATAAATATGTATGTAGTTAAAGATATAATAATAATTAACAATTCTATAGGTATACATTTAGTAAAATATAATTATATATAGTTATATATTAGTATACATATAGTATATTTTTTTAGAAATATAGTTATATAGAATTATAATTATAGTTATACATTATTATATTGTTACAAATTAGTTATGTAAAGTTATAAATATAGTTATAAAAATAGTTTACATTATTATAAATATAGTTATAAATACTTTTATATAAAATGACATATGATTATATAATTAAACACATGTATCTATATAATATCTGTGAATAAATTATTATTATAAATGTTAGATAAATATTATTATATTTATATGTAACACTTTTATAAATAATATATAGTATATATATCACATTTATATAAACATTATAATATTCTATATTATATAAAAAATAATATGTAATATAAATATTTACAAAATTGTATAATCATTTAATATTACATAATTTTTATATTAAAAAATATATAAATTGATAGTTTAATGTAAATTTTTTATAGATATTTATAAACATTAATACATATGTATAAATATTTATATATAACATTATATGTTTATATAAACATATCAATGTGTATTTATAATATAATACGTTTATATATATTAAAGTATAGACATTTATAAATAATATCATACGATTATAAAAATGTATAAAAGTGTATATATATTATTATAGACATTTAAGATTAACATTAAATAAAAGTTTGATTTAACATAAATCATTATATATATTAGAGTATAGATGTATACATAATGTCATAAGTTTATATAAAATATAAACAATTAACATTAAGATTATTCGGATGCAAAAATCATGTAAATGAATTAAAAATCACTAAAACACTAAAAATCTAAACTGTAGATGAACAAATTTTAAAAAATGAAAAATTATAGTTTAATTAATTGTGTCGCGTAAAAATCATGTAAGGTTAAATGAAATTGAAGCAAAAATTAAGAAATTAGGAGGAGAAAATAAAACCTAATACCCGAATATACTTAAAAAATGAAATTTCAATTATCTATATATAATTCAGAGAAACAGATATGTGTATAATCAATTTGAAGGAGAAGAATAAAGAAAAACTTACCTGAATATAGAAGAAATATCAAATTTTTTTATTTCATTCTTACATCGGCTCTGATTTGAAAAAACAATGGAGGTGTGATTATTTTAGGCTTTAATGACTTGGCAAATGAATTTCAAATCAACCAATAAAAACAATGAATTACCGACCAAAATTATGGTCGATTAACAGTCGGTGAGAAAAAATCTATAAGTATTTGGAAGTCCACTTTACCGACTAATTTTAATAATAATATATTTTTGGTCGTTAAATGGTCGGTAATTTGTCGGTAATTTCAATTCACTATTTCCATCCAAATTTAGTGACCAATTTCCAACTAAAAACATTTGGTCGGTAGGTATGGTCGGTGTTCGGTCATGAAATGGTCAAAAATTACCGACCTATATATTCAATCGGTAATTCCAACCTTATAAATATATTGAATAACCACTATACCACCCATTTTTAATGGTTATATATTTTTGGTCGTTAAATGGTTGGTAATCTTTTAGGAATGTGTTTGGCTAATTCCCTCCTGATTTACATACCATATTCTAAACCAAATATATTAGGTCCATAATACTTGGTCGGTAGTTGGTCAAGAATTCGGTCGGAAGTATTTTTCTCCGATGCACCTCTTTGGATCTCCAAATTGCTCATGAATTGGTCAGTAATTACCAACCTATATATTTGGTCGATAAATGATCGATAAGTACGAAGCTATAAATAATTTGAAAAAACACTATACTAACCAATTGTAATGATAGGTTGTTAAAAGGTCAGTAATATATTCGATAACCAATCTATAGATCGATTCCTGACCAAAAAGATTTAGTCGGTAATATGATCGGTCTTTGGTTAGAAATTAGGTTGGAAAATTTTTTGTTTTGATACCATTTTTTGGTCGCTAACTTGTAATGTTTTGGAAAGCAATTACCAACCAAATTTTTTGGTCAATATTTTGTCGGTATTATTGTAATTTTTAGTAGTGATCTATCTAATAATTTTCCTATCTATCTATCTATCTGTCTGTCTATCTATTTGTCTATCAATAAATCAATCTAATTGTCTATCTATATGTCTATCTATATGTCTATCTATCTATCTATCATTTTATTTATATCTCTATCTTTCTATCTATATATCTATCTTCTTTATTTTTATTTCTCTATCTATTTGTCTATCAATCAATCTGTCTATCTATTTATCTATCTATTTGTCTATCTATTTGTCTATCTATATGTCTAACTATCTATCTATCTATATGCCAATCTATCTGTCTATCTATCTCTCTATCTGTATGTGTATCTTTCTATCTATCTTATTAGTCATGTATCTTTCTATCTATCTGCATAACTTTCTATCTATCTATATATCACATAGTAAATCTATTTGTCTATCTATTGATATATATATATATATATATATATATATATATATATATATCTGTCTATCACCTGACTATTTATCTGTATATGAATCTATCTATCTATGTATCAATCAATCTATATGTTTGCATATCTACCTATCTATTTATCTATCTATCTAGCTTTCTCTCTATATTTTTGTCTGTCTATCTATCTATTGATCGATCTATCTGTCTATATATCAATCAAATAATCTATTTATCTATTTGTTATTGTATTTGTCTATCTATCGATCTATCTATATATATATGTATATATATATATATATATATATATATATATGTTTTTCTATCTCTATTTATCTATCTATCTATCAATCGCAATTCCTATTTTTCTATCTATATGTCTATCTATCTTTCAATCAATCTATTTTTCAATCTATCTATTAATCAGTCTATCAATTTATTTATAAATCTATATTTCAATTTATATATCAATCTTTCTAAAAATATGTTTATAAATCTGTCTATCAATCTGTCTATCACCTTGTCTATCTATCTATCTATCTATCTGTATGTCTGTTTGTTTATCTTTATGTCAATCTTTATGTATATCTATATATCGATCTATCTATCATTGTATCTTTCAATCTATCTGTATATCAATGTAAGTATCTATTTGTATATCTTTCTGTCTATCTCTCTCTATATCTACGTATTTATCTATCTATCTATCTATATGTCTATCTATCTATATAATAATTCTTTTATCTATCTATATAATAAACTAATTATCTATCTATCAATCTATCTGTCTACTTATATGTCTATTTATATGTATATCTATCTATCTATCTATCTATGTATCTATCTATCTATCTATTTATCTATATTTCTATCTATTTATCAATTATCTATTAATCTATCTATCAATTTGTCTATTAATTTATCTATCAATCTACCTATCAATCAATCATTCTATCTAACTATCTATAAATGGGTCTAATAATGTGTATATCGATCTATATATATATATTTATCTTTATATCATCTAACTATCTATATGTCTATATATCTATTTATCTATCTATCTTTGTATAAATCTATATATCCATCTATCTATCTATCTGTCAATCAATCAATCTATCTATCTATTTGTCTAACTTTTTGTCTATATATTTGTCTATCAATATGTCTATCTATTTTTATGTCTTTATTTATCTATCTATCTATCTATTTTTCTACGTGTCTATCTATATGTCTATCAATATGTCTTCAATGTGTCTTTCTTTTTGTTTATCTATCTATCTATATTTCTTTCTATCTGTCTATGTAAATATATATATATATATATATATATATATATATATATATATATATATATATATATCTATTTATTTATTTATTTATTTATCTATCTATATATTTATATGTTTATCATAATGCTTATATTTGATATATATATATATATATATATATCTATATATATCTATATGTTTATCTATCTATCTAACTATCTTTCTATCAATATGTCAATCTATCTGTCGATATATTTGTCTATCTATCTATTTATTTCTCTATCTATCTTTTTATCTATATATCTATCTAACTATCTATCTTTCTATCTATCAATCTATCTATATATCTTTCTATTTAAGTATCTATCTATTTATTTTTTATCTATAAGTCTATCAATCTATCAATAAATTTATCTATTATTTATAGCAATCTAACTATCAATCTATTTATCCATGTATTTTAATCTATCTATCAATATATCGATCAATATATATATATATATATATATATATATATATATATATATATATATATATATATATATGTCGATAAATCTATCTATTTGTCAATCAATCAATCAATCTATCTGTCTATCTATATATCTAAATATCTATCTATATATCTGCCTATCTATATATTTATCTATCTTTCTGTCTAATTATCTATCTTTCTATCTATCTATCCATCTATGTATTTGTCTAACTATCTTTCTTTCTTTATGTCTAAATGATCTGTTAATCTATCTCTCTATCTATATATATGTTTAATATTCCGTTTTTTTATCTAGCAAATAATCTGACTATCTATCTGTTTATCTATGTATTTGTCTATCTATCGGTTTGTCTATGTTTCTATCTATCTGTCTATCTATGTGTCTATCTGTCTATCTATCTTTCTATCAATCTATCTATAAATCAATCCATCAAGTTGTCTATAAACCTATGTATCATACTATCTATCAATCAATCTATCTATCTATCTTTATATCTATTTGTCTATCTATTCATTCGTCTATCTATTTATCTGTCTAACTATCCATCTTTTTATCTATAGATTTATCTGTCTACCGATATATATCTCTATCTATCTATATATCTATCTATTTATCAATTTATCAATTTGTCTATCTATCTATCTATTTGTCTATGTATTTGTTTATCTTTCTATCAATCTATCTATCTATCTATTTGTCAATGTCTCTCTTTATCTATGCGTCTATCTATGTATGTTTCTATGGTTCTATCAATGTGTCTATTTATATTTCAATTTACTATCATTTTGTCTATCTCAATATCAATCAATCTGTGAATCTATTTCTCTATCTATTTTCTAGCTATATATATATATATATATATATATATTTCTATCCATCTGGCTATCTATCATTCTATCTATCAATTTATCTATTTATTGATCTATCTATCTATATGTATGTGTGAGTGTGTATCTATATGTTTATTTATCTCTTTTTTTATATAACAATCAATCTATCTATTTGTATATCTTTTTATCTATTTATTTGTCTATGTATCTATTTATCCTTATGTGTATCTTTCTATCTATCTGTCTACATAGACACACACACACACACACACACACACACACACACACACACACACACACACACACATATATATATATATATATATATATATATATGTGTGTGTGTGTGTGTGTGTGTGTTTGTATCTTTATCTATATTTCTATCTATTTGTATATCTCTATGTCTATCTATCTATCTATTGATATATATATATATATATATATATATATATATATATATCTATATGTATATCTAGCTATCTTTTTTATAACAATCAAACAATCTATCTGCCTATCTTTTTATCTATCTATATGTCTGTCTATCTATCTATATTTATGTGTATCTTTCTATCTATCTATTTGTCTATATATATATATATATGTATATCTCTATGTCAATCTATCTATTTATCTATTAATAGATATATATATATATCTAGCTATCTATTTATCTATATATCTCTATAACTATTTGTATATCTATCTATATATATGTCTAAATATTTACATATCAATTTGTTTATTAATATGTCTTTTTATTTGTCTATATATATGTCTAACTATATGTTTATCTATCTATCGATCTATCTATATGCCTATCTTTCTTCTATCTATATATATAGGTATATCTTTATGTCAATCAATCTATCTATCTATTAATATATATATATATATATATATATATATATATATATATATATATATATATATATATCTAGCTATCTATTTATCTATATATATTTATAACTATTTGTATATCTATCTATATGTCTAAATATCTACATATCAATTTGTTTATTAATATGTCTTTCTATTTGTCTATATATATGTCTAACTATATGTTTATCTATCTATCGGTCTATCTATATGCCTATTTTCTTCTGTCTATATATATAGGTATATCTCTATGTCAATCTATATATATATATATATATATATATATCTCTCTCTCTCTCTATCTATTCATCTATATATCTCTATAACTATTTGTATATCTATCTATATGTCTATATTTATACATATCAATTTGTTTATTAATGTCTTTCTATTTGTCTATATATATGTCTAACTATATGTTTATCTATCTATCTATCTATCTATATGCCTATCTTTCTTCTATCTATCTATCTACTGTCTATCTATATGACTATCTACCTACCTACCTACCTATATATATATATATCTATCTGTCTATCAATTTGTGTATCTCTCTATCTATGTTTATAACTATCTATCTAGCTATCTATATATCTATCTATACGTTTTTCAATTTGTCTATCTATCTATCTATTTATCTATCTATCTGTTTATCTATCTGTCTTTCAATTTCTCTATCTATATTTCTCTCTATCAATCTACCTATATGTCTATCTATCTGGCTATCTATCTATATATATAACTATCTATTTGTCTATTATCTATCTATATGTCAATCTTTCTATCTATTTGTATATCTATCTATCTTTATATCTATCTATTTATCTTTCAAATGTCTTTCTGTCTAATTATATGTCTATCTATCTCTCTATCTATCTATCTTCGATCTATCTATCTTTATATCTATCTGACTATATTATTGTCTATCTAACTATCTATCTATATGCCTATCTATGTGTTTTTCTATTTGTATACGGATCTACTTATCTATCTATATATTTATATTGCTATCTTTCTATATATAGCTGTCTGTATAATAATCTATCAATCTATCTATCAAACTTTCTATCTACCGATCAATGTAATTATCAATAACTCTATCAAAAATTCAATAAATCTATTAAACTATATTTGTATCGATCTATATATCTATATGTCTATCAATTTATCTATTAATCTGTCTATCTATCTATCTATCTATCTATCTATTTGTCTATATTTTTATATTTCTATATGTGTGTCTGTCTGTCTAGCTGTCTATCTATTTGTCTGTCTGTCTGTCTATATATCTATCTATCAATCTATCTATTTGTGTGAGTGTGTGTGTGTGTATATATATATATATATATATCTATATATAATTTTCTATTTATGTATTTGTCTATCTATCTATCTATTTATCTATCTATCTTTTCGACTTTCTATCTTTATATCTATTTGTCTATCTATCTATCTATTTTGTTATCAATCAATGTATGAATCTGTCAATCAATATGTTTATCAATATGTTTATCAATATATCTATCTTTCTATTAATCATTATACCAATCTGTCTATCCATTTATTTATTTATCTATCTATCTATATGTCTATAGATATATATACAGATAGATAGACAAAAAGATAGTTACATAGGCATATAGATAAATAGATAGACTGACATACATATAAATTGATAGATATATAGGTAAATAGGCAGACATACATATATATAGACAGATAGATTGATTGATACAAAAATAGATAGATAGGCAGATAAATAGACACATAGAAAGACAAATAGATAGACAAATAGATGTATATATATATAGATAGAAAGATAGATAGAAATGTAGACATATAGATAGACAAGAAGATAAACAAAAAGATTGATAGATAGATGGATAGATTGATATAAAAATAGATATATAGATAAATAGATAGAAAGCTACACAAATATCTAGATAGATAGATACATAGATAGATAGATAGACAAATAGATAAATAGATAAATTTAATAGATAAATAGATAGATACCTAGTTAGATAGATAGAAAGATAGATAGAGAGATTACAAGATATATACATAGATAGTTAGATAGATAGATATATATATATATATTTATAGACAAATAGAAAGATATAAAGAAAGTTAGATAGACAGATAAATATTTATACAAATAGACAAACAAATATATAGATAGATAGATATATTGACAGATAGATAGGAAGATAGATAGTTAGATGATTAGAAAGATAGATAGATACATAGATAGTTAGATAGATAGGTAGATAGAGAAATATATAGTTAAATTGATAAATAGATAGGTATATATATAGACAGATAAATAGATAGAGAGAGAGATAGATATATAGAAAGATAAATAGATAGAAAGATTGATCAATAGATAGATAAAAAAATAAAGAGAAGATTATTTGATAGATATATAGATTAATAGATTGATAGACAGATAAATAAATATATAGATAAATAGATTGATTGATTGATTAATAAATAAATAGATAGATAGACAAATTGAAAGATAGAAAGATAAATAGCCAGACAAATAAACAAACATATAGATAAATAGACAGACAGACATATAGATAGATGGAAAGAAAGAAAGATAGATTAATAGATAGATGAATATATAAATTGATAGATAAATATATAGATAAATAGATTGGCACGAAGAAAGACATTTTAATAGACAAATTGATAAATAGATTGTTAGACTTATTGATTAATAAAATGATAGACATATCGATAGACAAATTGATTGATTAATTGATAGATAGATTGTTAAATTGATAGATAGATAGATTAATAGACTAACAAATAAATATATTTATAAATAGATTGATAAGTAAGTTGATAGAAAGATAAAAAGATTGATTGATAGATTGATAGATATATAGATAATTATATATAAATATAGAGATAGATAGATAGATATACAAATAGATCAATAGATTATTAAAAAAATAAATAGACAAATAGATAGACAGATGATAGACATATAGATAGATAGATAGATAGAAATAATGAAAATTAGATAAACAGATAGATATATAGATAAATTAATAGACAAACTTAGGGACTAACAGATATATAGATAGATTGATAGATAGATAGACAGATATATAGAAAACTATATTGATAGAAAGATAGACAAATAGATACATAGATAGATAGACAGATAATTAGATAGATAAATAAATAGAAAGATAGGTATATAGATAGACATACAGACATACAAAAAATATATAGACATACAAATAAATCTAAAAATAGATTGACAAATAGATAGTTAGATAAATATAAAGATATATAGATAGATAGACAGATAGAAAGATATATAGTCAGATAGGTAGATAGGCAGGAAAGTAAGCATACAAACAAACAAATACATAAAAAAATAGACACAAATAGATAAACAATTGAATAGATACATAGATAGATAGACAGTTTGATAGATAGATTGAATGATAGATTGATTGACTAATAGATACATAGATTTATAGACAAATAGATAGATAAATAGATAGATAAATAGATAGACAAAAAGAAAGATATATATAATGACACATATATATATATATATATATAGACAAAAAGATGGAGATATAGACAGACAAATAGATAGACAAATAGATAGACAAATAGATAAAAGATTGTTAAACAAATTGATTAATAGAGTGATAGACATATTCATAGATAGATAGATAGATTGATAGAAAGATTGATAGACAGATTAATAGATAGATATATAGACAGATAGAGAGACAAATAAAAACACACACAGAAAGATAGATAGATTATTATATAGATAGATAGACATACAAATATATAGATAGATAGATCAAGAGATAGATAGGTAGATAGATAAATATAAATATAGCCTTATAGATTCATTTATTGATAGATTTATAGATAGACAAATAGATAGATTAAAAGATAGATAGATAAATAGATAGATTGATAGATTAATAGACTAATAGATAGATAGATAAATTGATAAATTATAGACTAATAGATAGACAGATAGATAGAGAGTTAGATAGACAAATAGATTGATTGATTGATAGAAAGACAAATAGATAAATAGATAGACAGATAGATAGAGAGAGAGATTGATAGATATATTGACATAAAGATAGATAGAGAGTTAGACAAATAGATAGAAAGACATATATATAGACAGACAGATAGTTATTTAGTTAGAAAGATAGATAGACATATAGATATATAGATTGATTTTCAGAAAGATAGATAGATAGATATAGATATAGATAGACATATAGATATATTGGCAGATAAATAGATAGAAAAATTAATGCATATAATGATAGATAGATTCATAAATAGATTTATAGACAAATTAATACACAGATTGATAGGCAGATTAATAGACAAATTAATAGATAAATAGATAGATAGATAGATAGATAAATAGATAGATAGATAGATAGACAACTAGATAGGTAGATAAGTAGATAGACAATTAGAAACACATATATATTGATAGATTATTAGATAGATAGATAAATAAATATATCGATAGATAGAGAAAGAGAGAGATAAATAAGTAGATAGATAGATAGACATATAAGTAAATAAATAGATAGATAGATAGACAAATATATAGACAAATAAATAGAATGATTGATAAATAGAATATAGACAAATAGATAATTAGATATATATATATATATATATATATATATATATATATATATATATATATATATATATATATAAAGTTAGATAAAAATATAGACAAATAATTTGATTGAAAGATATATAAATAGATAGATAGATAAACAAATAAAAAGATAGATAGATAACATTATAATTAGTTATAGATAAATATATAGATAGATTGATAGATAGCCAAATAGAAAAATAGATAGATATACAAATAGGAATACATTTAGAAAGATATATAGTCTGAGAGACAAAAGGATAAATAGATAGATAGGTAGACAGACAGACATATAGACAGACACACAAATAGACTGATAGAAATAAAGATAGATAGATTATTTGATAGATATATTAATAGATAGATAAAAAAAATTAATAGAGAGATAGATAAAAATTGATAGATAGATAGATTGACTAATTTTTATATAGATTTATAGATAGTTGATATAAATATAGATAGACTTTTTAATAGATTAATAGATAGACAGATTGATAAAAAGATTGAAAGTCAGATTGATAGATAGATTTATAGATAGATAAATAGACAGATTGATAGATTGATAGATATACAGATAGATAAACAAATTGATAGATATATAGATAGATATATTGATTGATAAAAAGAAAGATAAACAAATAGATAGACAAATAGATAGTTAGATTGTTAAATAGGCAGATAGACTAATAGATAGACAAAAAGATAGATAAAGAGATAGATAGATAGGCATATATATAGACAGTTAGATAAAAAGTTAGATATATCGATATATAGATATATAGATAGATAGACAAACAAATAGATAGATAGATATATAAATATATATATATATATATATATATAGATAAAAATAGATAGACAAATAGATAGATAGACATATAGATAGATTGTCACATAGATAGAAAGAGAGAGCCATATAGATAGATAGATAAAGATATAGTTAGATAGATAGATAGATTGATTGATTGATTGATCGTTATATAGACAACTATATAGATATATTGATTGATTGATAGACATATAGATAGTTAGATACACAGATAGATACACATATAGATAGATAGTTAGATAGATTGAGAGATAGATAAACAATAGATAGATTGATATATATACAAATAGATAGATAGATAAATAGATAGATAGATAGATAGATATATAGACAATTTTATAGACAGAATGATATAAGATTAATAAATAGATTGATAGAGAGGGTGATAGAAAGATTGATAGTCAAATTCAAAGACAAATAGATAGACAAATTCATGGATATATAGATACATAGATAAATAGATTAGTAGATAAATAGGTAGATAGATTGGTAGAAAAATAGATAAATAGATATATATATATATACAAATAGATAGATAGATAAATATATAGATAAAAAAATAGTTAGACACAAAGATATATTTATTGATAGATAGATATATAGTAATATAGACATGCATATTTATTGATAGCTAATTACATAAAGAAATAAATTAACAGATAGAAATATAAATAGATAGACATATACATAAACAGATAAAAAGATAGAATGATCAATTGATAGACATATTGATAGACATATAGAAAGAAAGATAGATAGATAAATTAATTGATAGATTGATTGATTTTTAGATAGACAAATAGAAAGATAGACAGACAGATAGATAGATAGACAGATAGATAGATAGATAGACAGATCAGATAGATATGATATATAGATTGATAGATAGACTGATATATAGATTGATAGATAGATTGATATATATAGATAAATAAATATATATATTAATAGATATATAGATAGATAGATAGATAGATAGATAGATAGAATGATAGATATATTGATAAAAAGATTGAAAGTCAGATTGATAAAAAGATTAATAGACAAATTTATAACTAGATTGTAGAAAGTTTGTTAGATAGATTGATTGACATATAGATAGACATATTGATAAACTGATAGGTAGATAGACAGATAAATAATTATATAAATAGATATATTTACATATTATTAGACATATAGATAGATAGATATCTAAACAAACATATAGATAAATTGATAGATAGATAGGTAAATAGATAGATAGATAGATAGACAAATAAATAGATAGTTATATAAATAGGTAGATAAATTGGTAGACAAATAGATAAATAGATAGATATACAGATAGATAGATAGATAGATAGATAGATATATAGATAGACAGATAGATAGACAGAAAGATATATTGATAGATAGATAGATGGATATATTAAATATAGACATACATATTTATTGATAGATAGTTAGATAAAGAAATAAATTACCCTATAAAAAGATAGAAAGATAGAAAGATCAATTGATAGACAATTCGATAGACATATTTAAAGATAGATATATAGATTAATTGATAAGTAGATTGATTTTTAGATAGACAAATAGACAGACAGACAGTTAGATATATAGATTGATTGATTGACCAATAGATAGACTAATAGATAGATTGATAGATAGGTTGATATAAAGATTGATAGATAAATTAATAGATATATAGATAGATAAATAGATAGATTGATATATAGATTGATAGAAAGATTGATAATCAGATTGATAGAAAGATTAATAGACAAATTTATAGACTGTTTGATAGAAAGTTTCATAGAGAGATTAATTGATATATAGATAGACATATTAATAGACTGATAGGTATACAAATAGATAGAGAGATAGATTGACAATTATATAGACAGATATATTGACATTTTATTAGGCAAATAGATAGAAAGACAGATAGATAGATAGATAGATAGATAGATAAATAGATAGATAGATAGATAGGTAAATAGATAGATAGATAGATACAGAGAAAGTAAGATAGTTAGATATATAAATAGATCGATAGATAGATAGACATATAGTTAGACATATATATAGATAGAGAAATTTAATAGATGGATAGATAGATAGATACAAAGAAAGTAAGATAGTTAGATATATAAATAGTTAGATAGATAGACATATAGTTAGACATATATATATATAGAGAAATTTAATAGATAAATAGATAGATGGATAGTTAGATAGATTGAATGATAGATAGAAATATAGATAAATAGATAGATGATCGATAAAGAAACAAATAGATCGATAGATTATTAGATAGATCAATTGACAGACAGACAGATAGATAGACGAATAGATAGATAGAAAGATAGATTGATTGATATATAGATAGATAGATAGATATGGAGATAGATAGATAAAGCAATAAATAGGTAGGTAGATAGATAAATAGATATTTAGATAGATAGTTACATAGTTAAATAGATATAAAGATAATTAGCTAAATATATAGATACATAGATAGATAGATAGATAGATAGACAGATAGATAGATAGACGAATAAATAGATAGATAGATATATAGATAGATAGACAGATAGATATATAGTTAGATTGATAGATAGATAAATAAACATATAGATAGATAGATATATAAAAAATAGATAAATACAAAGATAGATAGATAGACATATAGATAGATAGATACATTCATAGAAAGATAGTTAGATAGATTGACAAATAGATAAACAGATAGATAGATAGAATGATTGAATGATAGTTATAAAATATATAGACATATAGACATATAGATAGACAGATAGATAGATTGATTGATTGATAAATAGATAGATAGAAAGATAGAAAGAATGAAAGATAAATAGACACATAAATAGATAGACAAATAGATATATTGATATATAGATAGATAGTTAGATTTATAGATAGATAGATTGAATGATTGATATATATAGGTAGATAAATAGATAGATAGAAAGAATGATAGATAGATAGATAGACAAATAGATACACAAGTAGATAATTAGATAGAATGGTAGACATAAATAGACAGACAGTGAGATGGTTTCCGTTGCAAAGTGTTGCCACGTTTCCTAATTTTCCATCACTATTTTTGTGACAATTTTTAATTTTCCGTCGCTAAAATAGAGATGGATTTAGATTTCCATCTCTATTTTAGCAATGTTTTATAATAAACCTTCACTAAAATAGCCATATAAATTTTCAATCCATCGCTAAAATAGTGATTGAAAATCAGAATCTCATCGCTAAACTTAGTTATGGAATTAGATTATTCGTAACTATTATGGCAATGGATTGTTGCATTATATCGCTAATTTAATTTCTTGTACACTTTTTGAATCATTTTAGCTACGGAATATTCCATCGCTAAAATTTAATATCCATCGCTATAATACCTTTTTATTTAAATTTTTTTTATATTAATTAAAAAATTACTACAATATATTTAATTTTAAATAATTAGAAACCATACTAATAAAAAACATACATATTTGGAAATATAAATATTAATTTAGGTAATTGTTGAAAATAAAAGCAGTACAAATAACTTACATTAATTATGTTGCAATAATTTAAAAAACTCTTAACACAATAACTAGTTCATATCATCATCTTATATAAAAACTAGCTAATAATCTAAAAATCATGATCATGTCCTACACTACAAGAAAAATCCCATATAGCTAGGGACAATTCCCTAGCTAAATGAGCATTTTCCATTGCTAAATGAAATATAGCGATGGATTACTGACGGATCGGTTCACTATCTAAAGTACTTCTTACTAAAATATAGCGACGGATAGTGTCCATAACTAAAAAGTTAGCGACGGAAAAATGCCTTGCTAAAAAACACAAATTCCCTAGCTAAATTAGCAAGATAAATGAGATTTTCTGTCGCCAAGCAAAAATAACGATAGATGATTCCCTAGCTAAAGTGTTGTCAATAAATTTAGCGACGGATATAGTCCTTAGCTAAATAAAATGAGTGATAAAAAATCCATTGCTAATTTTAATATTTCCATAGCTAATTTAGCAAGAGATTTTTTTCCTAGATATTTTAATTTCAAATTTAATTTCAGAATTTAAATTATTTAAAAATTTTTAATAAAATAATTTAATATTTTTATATCAAATTGAATAAAAATTGAAACTATAAATAGTTTATAATAAACAAAATATACAATCATTTAATATCTTACTAATTTAATATTTTACACAATTGAAACAAAAAAATAACATTCATTCATTGATATCCATTCTTTGACAATGCTTTCTCTCCCTCTGCTCCTCCAATCATCATTTTTATACTACAACAAAGTTTTCCGAGTCACGGCATGTAATGTCTAGTGAAAAATCTCATCACTTATAGAAGCTTTGTATGTGGAACAATGCGGTATCATATCTATAAGAAATTTAAACCACTTACTCAAATTAAAAAAAAAAGTTATGTTTTGATACATATATAATATTGTATTATATATGTAAATATATATTAGCATTTCACTCGTGCATATATTACTACAGTATATGTATATAAAAATATCAATATTATGTGTACATATAAACTAAGTACAAATATATTCAGTATATATGTACATAAAATACTGTAGTATTATATGTACGTATATACTGACTTTCTTCGTACGTATATATCTCATTTGGTGCTATTGCTGCTACTCCCGCAACCACTTTTGCCGTTGCTACTGTCACTACTAATACCATTGCTGCTGTCGCCACTACCGCTGCTGCCATAGCTGCCTCTGCTACCACGGTTGTCGCCGCTGGCCCTGCCCCCGCTATCGGTGCTATAGCTGAATGCCACAGCTATCACTGCCACTACTGCCGCTGCTGCAGTCACTGCTACCACAACTACAACTGCTATCATTGCTGCCGCCGCTGCTTCCGGTGCTGCCACAACTTTCGGTGTAGTCGCTGCTACTGCCCCTGCTGCCACTACTTCCGAAGCAGCCATTACTATAGCTGCTATCGTTGCCTCTGATGCCGTCGCTCCCACCACTATTGTCGCCACTGTAGCCCCCACTACCGCCGCCACCACCACTAGAGCCGCTGACGCTGCTACCATCGCTGCCGTCACTGTCACTGTTACTACTACTTATAATAGGATTTTACATATCTATAATATGCTAAAACTCTACCCAAAAAATTCGGAGACAAATATTTTCACAGATATATAAAAATAGTTATTATAGACATGAACAAACCCAAATTAAAGTTGATTGTCATACAGCTTAAACTAAAATTTAATTAATTAATTTAATATTTTTATATTTAATTTAATAAAAAATAGAAACTATAAATGAAAATTTTAAATTAAACAAAAAAAATCATTGAATAACTTATTCTAATACAATATTTTAAATAACTAAAAAAAATAACAAAATTATATTACATCTTAGTAATCAATATATCTACCGACTGTGCATAAAATAAAATTTATCAATTCATTGACATTGCTTTATCTCACTTTGCTCCTCCGATCACCAACTTTTCGTTGCTAAAAAACTGTCCAAGTCATGGTGCTTCATGTCTGTAAAAAAATCCGTTCACTTATATAAGCTTCGTATGGGAAACCATGCGGTACTACATCTGTAAGAAATTTAAACCACTAAATCAAATCAAAATAAATTAAAAAAAAACTATGTTTTGATAAATATATATTACTACAGCAAAAATGTACATATATACTAGCATTTCACTCGTACATATATTACTACAGTATTTTTACATATAAATTGTAATATTATGTGTACATATATACCGAGTACATATATACTCAGTATATATGTATGTAAAATATTGCAGAATTATACGTGCGTATATATTGACTATATTCATACGTATATTCTGCATTTGTTGTCGTTCCTACTACTCCCACTGCCACCACCGCCATTGCCTCCCCTACTGCTCATTGCCACCCTTGCCACTACTGCCGCTGCCACTGTGGCTGCTACTACCACTGCTGCCTCCACTATCATCACTACCGCCGCCGCCACTACCACTGCTGCCTCCGTTGCCGCAGCTACTACTGATGTTTCCACTTTCTCCGCTGTCTCCACTATAGTCGCTGCCGCTACTGCCACAGCTACGGCATCTGCCGCCCCTGCCGATACGGCCGTTGCCTCCGCTGTCGATGCCGCCACTACTACTGCCACTGCCTCTGCTGTCGAAGCCGTCACTACTGTTGCCGCTACCATCACTGCCGCTTCTGGCACCATTGCCGCCACTACCGTCATTGCCACTACTATGGCCGCTGCCGTGGCTACCGCTGCTGATAATAGGCTTTTACATACCTATAATAGGCTAAAACTCAACCAAAATAATTTGGAGAAACACAAATATATTTACAGATATATAAAAATAGTTATTATAGACATCAACAAACAAAAATTACAGTTGATTGTCATACAGTTTCAACAAAAATTTAATAAAATAATTTAATATTTTTAAATTATATTTAATAAAAATAGAAACTATAAATGAAAATTTAAATTAAACAAAAAAAAATTATTTAATAACTTATTCTAATATAATATTTTAAATAATTAAAACAAAAAAATAATAAAAATTATATTACATCTTATTAATCAATATATCTACCGAATGTGCATAAAGTATAATCTATCAACGCATTGACATTGCTTTCTCTCCCTTTGCTCATCTGATCACCAACTTTCTACTATGAAAATGTTGTCCGAGTCATGGTGTATCATATTTGTTGAAATATGTCATCACTTATACAAACTTCGTATGGGAAACAATGCGGTACCATATCTCTACAAAATTTAAACCACCAAATCAACTCAAATTAAATAAAAAAAACTATGTTTTGATAAATATATATTGATGCCATTAAAATGTACATATATACTAATATTTCACTCGTACATATATTATGATAGTATATGTACATATAAACTATATTATTATGCCTACATATATACTGAGTATATATATATACTCAGTATATATGTACATAAAATACTGTAGTATTATTTGTACATATATAGTGACTATATACGTACGTATATACCACATTTGTTGATATTGTTGTTGCTCCCTTTACCGCTGCCGCTCCTGTCGCTACTATCACCGTCATTGCCACTGCCACTGTCGTTGCCGCTGTCGCTACCGATACCACTACCATTTCCAATGCCACTGTCGCTATCACTGCTGTCGGTGTTGTTGCTGCCACCCTGCCACCACTACCATTGTCGTAGCTGCCGTTGATGCCGCTACTGTTGCTGCTGCCATTGATGCCGCTACTATCACTTCTGCCACTGCTACCGCTGCTTCCACCGCTACCACTGCCACTATGGCCGCTGATGCCACCGATGCCACATCTACAACCACCGCCGTTGCCGCCGCAGCCGCTGCCACCACCATCACCACCGCCGCTGCTACTGCCACTGCCTCCACCACTGTCTCCCCCGCCACCGCCGCCGCTATTGCTGTGGCCGCCTCTACTGCCTTCGCTGCCACAACCATTGCTGCCGTTGCTGCTGCCGCCACCACCGCCACCATTGCTGCCATTGCTGCCGTTGTTTTCACCTTTGGCGCTATTGCCAATGTTGCCAGTGATGCCACCGCTACTGCTGCTGCCACCCCTATTGCCAAGGCTGCTGCTGCCACTTCTATCGCCACTGCCACTTCCGCTGCCGCCGCTGCCACTACTGCCACTTTTGCCACCGCTGCTGTTGTCATTGCCATTGCTGCTACTACTGAAAATAGGCTTTTACATACCTATAATAGGCTAAAACTCTACTCAAAAAAATGTAGAGACACTAAAACATATTCAAAGATATATAAAAACAAATATTATAGACATGAACAAACACAAATTAAAGTTAATTGTCATACAGCTTCAACAAAGATCCAAAAGATATCCAACAATTATTTTTAGAGATAAAGTGAGTGCAAAAATAAATGTTTTTAGAATAATAAAGATTATATAAGCTAGACCATTTTTTGATAAAGCTGATATCGATAATATGGGACCCATACATTGGAAGGACCGTGGTAATGTCTCGATGCTTTGAATCAAGATTTTTTTTTATCTCACATAATGTGTCCTGTAGAGATTCATAATTTGGGTAATCACATAATGTAAGATTTTTTTTATCTCACATAATTGAAACCTGCAAAAAAATATCATAATTATTTGCTACACAGACAAAAATAAATAACAGTTCAGAAATAATTCTAATACTCAATCATCCTCATAATTTGTAGGGAATGCTAGCATTTCCTATGAGAATTCATAGCTAGATCTCAGAATGCTATATGTTGTGCCAATGCCGCTAACAGTGACTCCAAATTGGATATCTGCTGTTGCATTATATTTTTAATTTCTTTAATTTCTTACATTTCTTCCATCAAATTAGTTATCTGCTCATCATTCTTTTTCATTTCGGTCTCCATATCTACAATATGTTCATTTGTTTCCAATGCTCGTTGTTCGACTACCTCATCCACCATTGTTGAGACAGATGAATTAGAAGTATGACTGCTACAACAAAATGTCACTCCCTTAGAGCCGATTCCATACATTCACTGCTTCTTTTGACCTCCTATTGTCTCCAAATAAATAGGATCATAGTCAATTGGTTGAAGGTCCATAAAACCATCAACTTGTTGATGAGTAGCTGTCACACATTCCTCCTTTAGGTCCTAAGATAAAATCGAGAAAAAAACTATTCTAGATTTACAAAAAATAAAATAAATATTTAGCATTTTAAACAATTTTCATAATGTACTATAGTTTTATAAAATCTAATTAATATAATAATTTCTAACAGCAATCATCGAAGACTTGTTGTCAACATACTGACCATTCACTTTCTTCACATGTATCTTCCTGAAAATCTCATAAAAATTTGGATCTCGACCAAATTCTCCAGCCTAGAATATGTTTTTATTAAGTCATAAAAAAACAAATGATAAAAAAATTTAACAAAATCAATAAAACCAGGTAAATATTTTATTTATTAGACTATTAGGACAAATAAAAAATATAGAAATGTTTAGAATTTTAAATTTGTACCAAATCTCGAGAGTGCTTAATGCTCGACTTTGAACCTCCAGTGTGTCGACAAATTCTTGTAACTAGTCTAGCTACCTCATTTCTTCAATTTTTGTGGGCAATATCTGATTTTTTCTTCACATCTAGCTCCTCCCAATAATAAAGCCACTCGTGCCAGTATTACTCGGATATAAAATCAGGCATTTCTTTCATTTTATTTAATCTATGGACAAAATCAGAATACCATTGAGCAGATTTGATCTTCCATAATGACTTTATCTTTCCATCAAATTTGGGTGCCCATGTGCACTGATTCTATAAATAGAAAAATGACAAAAGAATTTATATTAACAATAAGAACATAATTTTTTACTATTTGAATAATAACCAACATAAAAGTTAAGTAATTAGATTTTTATTTTTCAATTCTTTTGTTTTGTTATTTTTACCTAAAAGTCATTAAAATATGATTGTTTTATCGATTCAGAAACTTTCTTCCTGGTGAAAGCTTTAGAATCATCCAGTTTCTTGAAAGCCTTTGTAATTATAATCGAATACTTGTGATATGGAATAAAACTATGCAAATAAATAAATAACATTGAAAATAAGTAAATCATACCAATATAAAAAAAACCATTGTCAATAATATCAAATTTTTTTTTCAAGTCATTTTTACATATTTCTTTTACCTCTCATCCACAATCTCAATTTCTAATTTACACTGATTACAGAGGAAGGCACAACATTTGATGATGTTGTTGGTATTCTAAATGGGGGAACAATCGGTATAAAATGTGGTGTAAAATTTGAAATGGATCAAAAGTGTCAGCACGAATCACAATTGATGGTGGACTTACATCTGGTAAAGGTGTTAGTAGAGGTCTCAATGATGGTGATGGTGATTAAAATAGAGATGGTGATTGTGATGTTTGAGTCAGGATATGGTGGCTATGATATGGTACTAATTCTACAACATGATGTAACATACTAGATGAATTTGGTTCATTTTTGTGTCCACGTCCACGTCCACCTCAACCATGTCCACATCCTTTAGGCACCATCTACTATAAAAAATAAAGCATAGAACAAAAAATAGAGATATGATGAACAAACACGCATTTTTGAATAAAGCACCCCGATAGATTTCAATAAAATATAAAAAGTCTTTGTTAGTTTAAATTTATAATAACATTATACCAATTTAATTATCGGCATCACTATCATCCTCTAGTGGATCTTCTGATATTTCGTCTGATACCGATAGAAGTTCGAACTCATCTTTAGATAGAAATTGATCATCTTCAATTTCTATAATGACACCATTTGAATCACATAAATTTTTTGGATCTTCATCGACATTCACAGGCTCAAAATTATTTATGTCATCTTCTTGCAATGCCAGTGTAATTTCTAAATCTGCACTTCTTTGTTGCAATGTTGGTAACTCAAATTTTGATCGAGCTTTGATTTTGCAAATCACCCACCAATCTCTCTTATCAGGAGATAAACTCAAATATGTATAATAATATACATGAGTAGCTTGAACTGCCATAATAAATGGCTCATCTTGATTATATTTGTGTTTATGGTTAACATCCACTATCTTATAATCCGAATGAATCTTTGAGCCCATAATTCGTGTAGGATCAAACCGCTCGCATTTAAATAATACAATCCTATTATTTTTTAGTCCAAGATACTCCAACTTAATAACTTCTTTGAGTTGATCATAATAATCAATCTCATCTACACTATAACCCGAGCCTTTAATGCATACAATACTATTCATTGTTGTTTTTAAAGAATCATGCCTGATTGTATGAAATTTATATCCATTAACAAAATACCCAGGATAGCTTACCACATATCTAAATGGGCCTTTACTTAGATTCTGAATGAAAATATTTGAATCTCCATTTGAAGTTCAATTGCATGTGACATAAATTAAAAAAATGATATTAATAAATAAAAGATACTAATAAATTAAATAATTCAAAAATAAAAAACTTAATTATACTCACATAATTTTTTAACCAATTCACAAATTTAGTTTCTAGCATATTATCGACATCATTTCTGGAAATTACTGGATGCCTTTATTTTAATTGCTCAACATAAATACTACACAAATATAAAATGAGAGGAAAAAATATATATCAATTATTAATAATTCCTATTAAAGATAAAATTAAACTATGATTAAACCTGTAACCATTTTGGGTATACATACTCAATATATGGTGCAAGCTTTTCACAATTAAGTAAAACATAGCTCTGGGTTACTTTGTACTCTTCATCTATCATACATCTTTTCATTGCTCTTCCAAATGATTTTCCAAGGTGCTTGAAGATAAATAGTTTGTCCATAGAATCATCTTATACAATCACATGACGTTCATAATTCCGTGACACAATTATATTCTTTGTATTGACATGATCTCAAACTAATAAGAACAAAATTATGATGCTTCTTCTACTAAATACGCATTGAAAATTGAACCTTCAAATTTTACCTTGTTTCTAATATTCAATATCAATTTACGAAGATACCTACATCCATTATGTTAGGTTTCAACTAGATTAAATTACAATAATACTTTAAGTACTAAATAATAAACCACATCAAATTATATGTATTTACCTCTCAAAAAGATACATCCACTTGAATTGTACTGGCAATGCAATCCTTTCTTCATATGCCAAATGGACCAACAAATGCACCATCGAGTCAAAAAAACTCGGTGGAAATATCCATTCAAGCTTACAAATAATAAGTGGAAAGTCATTCTCCAGCCTCACCATGTCATCTATTTTGATTATGGTTGCAGTTAGATGTTTGAAAAACAAACTAAGTTCTATAAGGACCTTCCAAATACTTAGTGGAAGTTATTCATGGAATGCAATTGGTATTAATCTCTGCATAAATACATGATAGTCATGACTTTTCATTCCAAATAACTTAAGATTCTTCATATCCACGCATCTACCCATATTTGACACATATCCATCAGAAAATTTCAAATTTTAAACCTTTTCACACAATATTTGTCTTGCCTTCTTATCAAGGGTGTAGCAAAATTTAAAAAATTTTTATATTTCCTCATTCAGTTTCAATTCAAGATGCCGACAATAATCGTTCAGCTCTTGTCATGATTTTAAAGTGTCTTTTGTTTTTCCATCTACATTAAGGACAATGTTGAAAACATTATCCAAAACAATTTTTTCAATATGCATTACATCTAAGTTATAATGAATTAAATTGGACTTCCAATAGGGAAAGTCCCAAAATATACTATGTTACCTCCAAGCAAATAATTTGCTTTTTGGTCCATTACTTCTAGTAGCTTCCTTTTCAGTTACTTTCTTCAAACCCAAACTCTGAATCTCTGTCATAATATCATCTCATGAACGAACTACTGGTGCAACTATCATCACAGTTTTATTTTTTTTTGAAATGTAGTTCTATTTCTTTGATATAGATGATTCATAGGTAGAAACTTATGATGGTTATCAAACCATAACTATTTACCATTAAATTTGAGGGTAAATACTGATATAAATATAGTTAAACTTTATTTATACATGTAGGTACATATATTTATTTGTATAATTTTATATATCCATACCTATAGTTATGTATAGGTATAGATATAGTAAAATACATTTTCGAATATTAATATATACAAATGTATATTAAATATAAGTTGTAAATTATATATTTTAATATAGTTATGTATAAAGTTTTTTATAGTAATACATATAATAAGATACAATTATTTATAGTTATATGTTATTATACACATAGTATATATAACTATAAATATTTTTATATAATTAAACATATAGTTATATATTGATTTATTCAATAAAAATAGTTTTACCTAAATATATAAAGTTATAATTAAATATATAGATTTACATATATGTATACATACTTACAAATATAGTTATATTTAATTAATATAGTGTTATAAAGTTAATACAATTATTTATATATAATTATACAATATTTATATATAATCATACAACTTCAACAGATAACTAAAATATGGCCATCAATGATGTTTAGAGAGAGAGAGAGAGAAGAAATATTATATTTCTATCATTTTCCACATGAGCATGAAGTTACTTTGAATGACCATTTACTACTACTTCTATAGCGAAGAGATGTTCAGATTATTATTAACATGCTATTTGTTTTTAAAAATATTATTCTTGATAGTAATTATGTACAAAAAAGTTTGGTTAATATATTTTATACTATCATAGCTTGAATATCCATGACACATTGGTATATGTTGATCTTATTATATATGTATGAAATCATTATTTTAATATTATTAAACTTGATTAAACAAGTCTGCTCATCACTAACACAATAAAGATCACAAGGAATCACATGCTACGAGACATCTATTGAAGGAATATTGAAATTATTAGAAATATAAGTGTATTATTTCAAGAAACATAAATATGAAGTTATTATGTTTGAGATAATTTTGAGATAAATTTTATTAACAAAATGTTAGATACATGGAAAATATAAATCTACACACACACACACCCACCATGATAATATTTGTTAAAGATAAGTGCAACCATAAGAATATAAAAGAGTCATGTAGAAAATGACAATAAATTCTATGAAAAAATTAATAAGAATAATTATTTGTATATCATATGTTGACTTACCAGCTTATCACATGCTTACTTGCATGAATATCATGTGTTAGCATGTATGATTTCCATGACTTGGCTTACATGAGTGATAAGTATTGATTATGTGCTTACTATGTGTTCTCGTGCATTAATGCCAAGTGCTTGAAAGAGTGCTTGTTATATAATGATGTGTATGCCTACCAAGGATTGACTTGACATGTAAAAGATATGTGTTGTCTTACTAAATGTTGCATCAAAAATCAAAATACTTGGAATCTTGCCTATAAATAAATGTGATTTAGGGATCCTAGCACACAACAACACATATCATGAGAACATTTCAAAGTGAATTAAGAAACTTTTGCTCAATTATTTTCAATTACAAGTGTGAATATTATTGAGTTTTCTAGAAGTTGGTAGAACTGTTCAAACTAGTTCAATGGAGTATAATTAATTTAATTTAATTTTACATGCTAAACTATTATTTTTTTTTTTTTTATTTTATTTTTGAATTTAATCATTACTCATTTTTGAATATTTTTTGTAGATATCAAGTCGGCATACCTAAGTATGTATACTTTATCAAAAAATGCTATGGCATTAAGCACTTAACATTTTTTCTATCTTTCAACGATGAAGAGAGAAAAATCGAAATGGGACTAAGGGAGCAACTTATAAAATCTATATCTTCTAATAACTAGGTAATATTATCATTTCTCTTCTCCCTCGGAATGCGATAAACATATCTCTGTCTCTTTCAATTTAATTACCATTGGCAGAGTTTGGTTGTTATAGAATTTTGGGTTTGTTTTTTTTTCGCCCAATTTTCCTTCTTTTTTCTTATATTTTCATATCACTTATATGATTTTGACTCTACACCAGTAATGAAATAATAAATTGTCAGTCTAAACTTTATTCTCTTACTATTTAAATTTTTAGCGTTTTATTGATTTCAAATACAAAATGTTTGCATATTGTTTTTTGCTTCTGTACCTTAAGAAAAAAAATTATGCTTAATGTTTTCTACTTCTGTAACATAAGAAAAAACAAACTTTATATTTATGATTTCTATTTTTCTTGTCTCCAAAAATATTATAAACAAATAATATTATATATAAACTTTTATACTTTTATATAATCGTATGACATTATATATAAATGTCTATACTTTAATATATATAAAAGTATTATATTATATATAAACACTGATATGTTTATATAAGCATATAATGTTATATATAAATATTTATACTTATGTATTAATGTTTATAAATATCTATACAACATTTACTTAAAACTATCCATTTATATAATTTTATATATAATAATTATATAATATATAAAATGTTTATATATTTTTGTAAATATTTATTAACATATTAATTTTTATATAAATATATAATACTTATAATGTTTATATAAATGTGATATATATACTATATAAAATAAAATAATGTTTTACATATATATAATTATATAGAAATAACATTTATAAAAATATTTAAGCACAAATATTATATTTAAACACTTGTATAATTATATAATCATATGCCATTATATATATAAGTATTTAAATCTATATTTATAATTATGTAAACTAATTTTATAACTATATTTATTACTAGACAACTATTTTTTTAACTATATAATAATTTATAACTATATGTATAATTCTATATAACTATATTTCTAACAAAATATACTATATGTATAAAAATATATAACTATATATAATTGTATTTTACTAAATGTATAACTATAAAAATGTTATATATAATTATATCTTTAACTAAATATACATATTTATCTATTAGTGAATAACTATATATAAATAGTTGTATAACTATGTAACACTCTATATAATTAAATATAACTATATTTGTAACTATGGATACATATATGTATTAATATAATTAAATCTATATATTTGTTTATAACGTTGTATACATTTATATATAACTACTTATAACTACTTGTATGAATATATCTATATATAACTATATGTTTAACTATATATAACTCTATTTTTAACAATATATACTATGGGTATAAGAAAAAATAACTATAAATAATTGTCTTTGACTATATGTATAAAAACATTTTTATATATTAGTATATAAAAATGTATTTTACTATATCTATTCCTATACATAACTATATGTATAAATATATAAAATTAAAAGAAAAATCTATATACGTACATGTATAAATATAAGTATAACTATATGTGTAACTATATGTATAACTACATGTAATTATATTTATAATTACATGTATAAGAACATACACTATTATGTTTAACTACATGTCTATAACTATATATACATATATGTATTACTGTGTAACACTCTATATAATTAATATATAACTATATTTGTAACTATGCATACATATATATAGTTAGAATTTTATGTATACATATATAATTAATGTATATCTATCTCTCTATCTTTGTATACATTTATGTATAACTACATATACTACTTGTATGAATATATCTATGTATAACTATATGTTTAACTATATATAACTCTATTTTTAACTATATATACTATAGTTATAATAACATATAACTATAACTAATTGTCTTTGACTAAATGTATAACTATAAAAACATTATACATAACTATATTTAATTATATAATTAACAACATATATTTATATACATTTTAATATATTTGTATATAAAAATGTATTTTACAATATCTATACATATAAATTACTATATTTATACATATATAAAATTATATGAAAAAATATAAATACCTACATGTAGAAATATAAGTATAACTATATGTGTAACTATATGTATAACCACATGTAAGTATATTTATAATTATTGTATAACAAAATACATTATTATGTTTAACTACATGTGTATAACTATATATAAATATTTGTATAACTATGTAACATGCTATATAATTAAATATAACTATATTTGTACTATGTATACATATATGTATACATATATGTAAATCTATATATTTGTCTATAACTTTGTATATATTTATGTATAACTAGATATAACTACTTGTAAAAATATATCTATATATAACTATTTGTTTAACTATATATAACTTTTTTTAACTATATATACTATAGGTATAAAAACATATAACTATCAATAATTGTCTTTGACTACATGTAAAACTATAAAAATATTATACATATCTATATTTAAATATATAATTAACAACATATATTTAATATACATTTTTATATATTAGTATACAAAAATGTATTTTACTATATCTATAAATATAGAAATCTATATGTACACACATATAAAATTATATGAAAAAATATATATACCTACATGTATAAATATATGTATAACCTTATGTGTAACTATATCTATAACCACATGTAACTATATTTATAATCAATATATAATAACATACAACATTATATTTAACTGCATGTGTATAACTATATATAAATATTTTTATAAATATATAACACTCTATATAATAAAATATAACAATGTTTGTAACTATGTATGTATATATGTATACATATATGTAAATATATATATTTGTCTATATCATTGTATACTTTATGTTTAACTACATATAACTACTTATATGAACATATCTATATATAATTATATGTTTAACTATATATAACTCTATTTTTAACAATATATACTATAGGTATAAGAACATTTAATTATAAATAATTGTCTTTGACTACATGTATAACTATAAAAACATTATACATACTATATTTAAATATATAATTAATAACATATATTTAATATACATTTTTATATATTAGTATATTAAAATGTATTTTACTAAATCTATATCTATAGATAACTATATGTATGCATATATAAAAATATATGAAAAAGAGATATATACCTACATGTATTAATGTATGTATAACTATATGTGTAACTATAAGTATATCCACATGTAACTACATTTAGAATTAATTTATAACAACATACAATATTATGTTCAACTATATGTGTATAACTATATATAAATATTCGTATAACTATGTAACACTATATAATTAAATATAACTATATTTGTAACTATCTATACATATATGTAAATCTAAATATTTGTTTATAACTTTGTATACATTTATGTGTAACTACATATAACTACTTGTATGAATATATATATATATATATATGTGTGTGTGTGTGTGTGTGTGTGTGTGTGTGTGTGTGTGTGTGTGTGTGTGTGTGTGTGTGTGTGTTTAACTATATATAACTCTATTTTTAACTATATATACCATAGTTATAAGAACATAAAACTATAAATAATTGTATTTGACTACATGTATAAATATAAAAACATTATACATAACTATATATATATATATAAATATAATTAACAACATATATACTAATATATACATGTTTATATATTAGTATATAAAAATGTATTTTACTATATATATACCTATAGATAACTATATATGTGAACATATAAATTTATATGAAAACATATATATGCCTACATATATAAATAAAAGTATAACTATATGTGTAACTATATGTATAACAACATGTAACTATATTTATAATTACTTATAACAACATACAACATCATGTTTAACTACATGTGTATAACTATATACAAATATTTGTATAACTATTTAACACTATATAATTAAATATAACTATATTTGTAATTATGAATACATATATGTAAATTTATATATTTGGTTATAACTTTGTATATATTTATGTATAACTAATTAAAACTACTTGTATGAATATATCTATATATAACTATATGTTTAACTATATCTAACTATTTATAACTACATATACTAGTTATATAATAACATAAAATTATAAATGGGATGTTACAAATTTGTTGTGCTAACTTGAAATTAAATGGAAAAAGATATAATATCAACAATATCTAAGCACATAACTTTGATCCAATATAGCATGCTGTTGAAATAAGTGTCGTACTCTTACCTAATCCCACCCCTTGGGCCTCTGGCTCATATATGAGCTTATATATGACAAAAGATGTAATATATGATAGCTTTGTTTAGAAGAAATTTTTTTGTTCTTTTATGTATTTCCTTATTCTAACACTACATTCTTTGTGTGTCTCTCTCTCTCTCCCTCTATCATTCTTTCTGTCACTCACTCACTTGCTCACACACACACACACACACACACACACACTCTCTCTCTCTCTCTCTCTCTCTCTCTCTCTCTTTCTGTGTCACTCTCTCTCTCTCTCTTTCTGTGTCACTCACACTCTCGCTCTCTCGCTATTTTTTTTCTTGCACTATTTCTTTTTTGCTTTCTCTTTTTCTTTATCCCACTCTCTCTCCCTCTCCCTCTCTCTCTTTCCCTTTCTCTCTTTATCTCTCTTCCCCCTTTCTCTCTCTCTCTCTCCCCTTTCTATCTTTCTCTCTTTCCCATTTATCTCTCTCTTCCCCCTTTCTCTCTATTTCTCTCCCTCCTTTCTTTCTCTCAACAAAGAAGTGCAGACATAGCTATTGCACTAGCATTCCAAGAAGAAAATGTTAATAATATTGAGCATGTGCATGTAGATGATCTAGTAAATTTATGCCACTCAAATGGTGACATAATAGAAATTGAAGATGATTAATTTTTATCTGAAGATTTGTTGGAACTTCCATCAGAATCTGACGAAATGCCAGAAGATCAATTAGAGAATGATAGTGATGCCGATAATTAAATTGGTATAATTGTATTATGATATTAAACTATCAAAAACTTTCTATATTTTGATGGAATATATTGGTGTGTTTTATTAAAAAATGCATTGTTGTTCATCATATCTCTATTATTTGTTCTATTTTTTTTTGCATAGTAGATGGTGCTTAAAGGATGTGGCCATGGTGGAGGTGGACGTGGACGTAGTAATGGACCAAATTTATCTCGTATTTTATGCCATGTTGCAAATTAATTTCCATCTCATACCCACCATATCCAGACTTAAACATCACAAACATCATCTCCATTTCTATCACCATCACTATCATTGACACCTTTACTATCACCTTTATTAGATATAATACTACCACCCATTGTCCTTCCTGCAAACACTTTTGATCTATCACCATCTAGTACACTACATTTTACACCAATAGTTCCCCCATTTAGAAAACCATCGACATCATCAAATGTTGTGTCTTCTTCTGCATTCAATGTTATGTTAGTAATTGAGAATGTTGATGAGAGGTATAAGAAATATGTAAATATAACTTGAGTAAAATATTATGATGATCCTATTTGTGGTTTTTTTAATATATAGTTATGATTTGCTTTTTTTTCAATGTTGTTTATTTATCTGTACAGTTTTATTATATCTCACAAGTGTTCGGCTATAATTACAAAGTCTTTCAAGAAAATGGTTGATTATAAAGCATTATCATGGAATAAAGTTTTTGAATAAACAAAAGAGTCTAATTTTAATGACTTCAGGTAAAAATAATGAAAAAAAAGTATTGAAACTTAATTATCTAATTAGTCGACTATTATGTTGGTTTTTATTCAAGCAGTAAATAATTATTTCCTTGTTATTAATATAGATTTTTTTTGTGATTTTTCTATATATAAAATTAGTGCACATGGGCACTCAAATTTGATGGAAAGATAAAGTCATTATCGGAGAGCAAAGCTACTGAACCATATTTTGATTTTGTCCAAATTTGAAGAATATAAAAGAAAGGCCTAATTTTATATCTAAGAATCACAGGCCCCAGTGGCTTAAATATTGGGAGGAGCTAGATGTGAAGAAAAAATTAGAGATTACCAATAAAAATTAACGAACAAAAGTAGCCGGACTAGGTACAGGAATGTCTAGCCACACAGTAGGGTCAAAGTCGGGCATTGAGCATGCTTGAGATTTGGTATAATTTTAAAATTTTAAATATTTATATATTTAGTGGTTAACCTTATAGTCTAAATAAATTTATCTAGGGCATGGTTTTATTAATTTTGTTAAATTTTTTATCATTTGTTATTTTATGACTTAATAAATACATACACTAGGCTTGAAAATTGGGTCGTGATCCTAATTTTTATGAGATTTTCATGAAGATGCATGTGTAGAAAGTAGATGGTAAGTTTGTTAACAACATGTCTCAGATGATTATTGTAAGAATCTGTTATATTAATAAAATATAATAGTAATACTCTAAATTTTGAAAGTTGTTTGTAATGTAAAATATAAAACAATTTTATGTATATCTATAATAGTATTTTTTCCTATTTTATCAAAAACTAATGGAGGAATGTGTGACAACTGCTTCTCAACAAGTTAAGGGTTCTATGGATCTTCAACCAATACACTATGATCCTTTCTATTTGGAGACCATAGGAGGTCATAAAAAGTGAGTGTACGATGTCTATAAGAGGTCATAACAGTGAGTGTACCATGTCGTGCATAGCCCGACATGGTTCTATGAGGTTAGGCCCGGCATGGGCCCCTCAGCCAGAAATCAACTGGGTTTGGTCTAGTTCGACCCGGTCTGGGACAGGCCAAAACACTAATTTTTTTAAAAAAGTAAGGTTTTGTTGCGTGCCTCCATGCCACCATCACCCTTTCAAGGCCTGGCTGTCTTCGCCCGTCCGGCATCGGCTCATCGTTACCACTCTCGGTGCATGGTCAAGTGCGCCATGCCCCCATCCAGGCCCTTGTGCGGTGCTTGACAGGTCATGTGGGCTGAATTACCTAGGCTCGGCAGGGCACGACCATTGCCAATGGTGTGCCCGGCAAGGGCCCGAGAGCATCATTGTAGCATGTCGTGCCGGGCCAGGCACAACTAAATCATACTGTGCCTCGTGTAGGGTCAGGCTAGCTAGGCCTATTTGACACCTCTAATCTATCTATCTATCTATCTTTCTTTCTATTAGTCTATCTATCTATTTATTTTTTTATCTATCTATATATCTACCTGTAATATATATCTCTCTACCTATTAATTATCTATCTATCTATTAATCTATATATCTATCTATTTCTCCATCTATCTATCTATTCATCTATCTGTCTGTCTATAAATGTGTTACATTTCTTTATATCTATCTATACATCTATTTTTCAAACTTTCTATTTATCTATATATCTATCTATCTACCTATCAGTCTATCTATCTATTTATCTATCTGTCTGTCTATCTGTATTTCTGTATATCTATCTATCTATCTTTCTTTCTCTCTATCTATCTATCTCTCTATATATCTATCTATCTATCTATCAATATGTTGTTCAAGATTATTATCTATCTATCTATCTATCTATCTTTATGTCTGTCTATCTATCTCTCTATCTATCTTTCCATCTATCTATTTATATGTCTATCTATCTATCAATCTTATTGTCTATCAATCTACCTATTAATATATCTATCTATGTATATATCTATCTATTTATTTACTTGTCTATCTATATGTCTATTTATCACTTTATCAATCTTTCTATTTATATTTCTATCTATCTATTTTGTCATGTATCTTTTTATAAATCTATTTGTGTATCTTTCTTTTTATCCATTTGTATATATATCTATCTATCTATAAATTTGTATATCAATATACCTATCAATCTCTCTATCAATCTCTCTATCAATATGTCTCTCAATCTATCTATCTATCTATTTATCAATTAGTCTATCAATATATCTATCAATGTGTTTATAAATTTATCTCACTATATGTCTATCATTTTGTCTATCTATCTATCTATCCAACTTTTTATTTGTATGTCTATCAACCTATATATCAATCTATCTATCATTATATGTATCTATATGTCTATCTATGTGCATATTTTTCTGTCTATATATATGTCTATCTATCTATCTATATAGCTATTTATCTATCTATTTGTCTATCGATTTGTCTATATAAATGTCCATCTATCTATCTATCAATATATATATATATATATATATATATGTTTGTTTAACTATTTGTATATCAATCTATCTATTAGTCTAGATATTTTTCTATATATATGCCTATATATATGTCTAACTTTTTATCTATAATCTATTTATATATTTGTCTATTTATCTATCTAATTATTTGGTATCAATCTGTCTATCTATCTATGTATCTATCTATCATTCTATATATCTATTTGTCTATCTATTTGTATATATCTCAATTTATCTATCTGTCTATATATCTATCAATAATCTATAAATCTATGTATCTATGTATCTATCTATATATCTGCCTATTTTTTGACTATCTATATGTCTATCAATCTATCTATCTATTTGTCTAACAATCTGTCTATCTATCAATATATCTGTCAATCTATGTGTTTACCTATTTGTCTATCAATAAGACTATCAATCTTTCTATCAAATTGTCTGTCTAGCTATATATCTATCTATCTAACAATCTATCTATCTAAATATCTATCAATCGATATGTCATTCTATCTATCTATCTATCTTTAAAAATAATTTTCTATCTATTTGTCTATCAATTTTTCTATCTATCTATTAATCTATCAATCTATCTATTAGTCTATCTATCTATCTATCAATTTATGTTATCTAAATGTTATGTAAACAATTATATAAATGGATAATGTTATGTAAATGTTGTATAAATATTTATATATAACATTATATGTTTATATAAACAAATCAATGTTTATATAAAATGTTATACAATTATATTTATTAAAGTATAGACATTTATTTTGTATTGTCATACGATTATATAAATGTATAAAAGTTTATATATAATTTTATTTTTTATAATATTTTTAGAGACAATAAAAATATAACCCATATATTTCAACCAAATTAATTTGATCTTTCATTCTTCTATGAGAAATCAAATTCAATTAAGTATTTCTAGTCATATTACTATCAATGTATCACAATAAAATATAATCCATTAAAAAATAAAAATATAATTATCTCAAAAAAAAACATCATTAAAACAAAATCATTATATAATATATATAAGTCATATAAATTTTTAATTTTCTAATTAATTTGATTCATAAATTCATGATATGACTTAAAAAATAATCTAAATTAGGCTTCAATATTTTGCAAATGCTTTAAAATCAAAATATAATTGCAACTAATAATGACAGGGTGGTTTGGTTGGTAGGGTATTGAATTCACAACTACTTGAAGATTGCGAGTTTGATCCTAATTCCTAACTAGCTATCAATATCATCATTTGTTTGGCCAAGAATTAATTCCTCTTGTGGTTAAGGTAGATTTCCCTAGGTCAGATACCACCAAATTATACACACACACACACACACATATTCATATATACATACATACATACATACATACATACATACATACATATATATATATATATATATATATATATATGAGTCAGTGAGTGAGTGAGTGTGTGTGTCTATATACACATATATGTCTATATACACACATATACATATATATATTTGTCTACACACACACACACATATATATCTATATACCTACATATATATATATCTATATACGTACATATATAATATCTATATACATACGTAAATATATATCTATATATCTTTATATCTATATACATACACACACACACACACACACACATATATATATATACATATAATTTATGTTAATGTCAATTCAATTAAAGCAATCAATGTTGATAACTATAATAATAAATGACATTTAATTAATCAATTTAGCTTGGTTTGTGTAAACATGTATGTGTACTCAATGCACAAGTTTCTTGGCTAACATAAGGTTAGAGAAAGGTATATAAATATATCTCTCAACAAATCTTACCATTGATATATCAAAGAGGTCATATCTAATTGTCTTGAACCCAAGACTTATTGCTTTTGAGCGAATAAATGCATCATCGCATCAAAAACATGATCTATTTTAATTTTAATTTAGGCAAAGTAGTCAATATCGATGGACTATCATTAAAAATGGCATTGAATCCATCAGTTGAGCTTGAATATAAAGTAGAGTAGAACAGTGTGTGCATTTTGAGGAGAGATGTGAAGGAAAGGTACCTGAAGAATGTTCTCTAGCTCTTTGAAAACAAAGTTAAGAACTCCATGAGACTTACCATGTGAATAAAATTTCAAATCATCTTCTCTTTAAAAAGTAGATTATATTTTAAAAAAATAATACTACCTGAGAGTAAATTTTCCAGGCCACTTCCAGCAAGGACATCTCCTCATCAAATGCATAAAAAGTTTCGAAAACTTTAGGTGCACTCACAAACTACATGAACCTTCAAAAGAAAAAGTGGCAATCAACTTTGAATAGAAAAACAATTGGTGGGTCTTGTTTGTAATCTTTTGAGTGTTCCTTTGGTAAAGCAAGTTTCATTATCTTAGAATTTATCTGCTTTGATATCGAGTGAAGAGCCTGCAAGACCTCTTAGTGATTCTATGACTTTTAACTGACTCACAAATGACTTTACAATACTAGTATCAAGCTTCTCTGTCTTCCCATTCCTCTTGATGAACAAAGAACACTTACAATGAACAAAAAATCAATGAACATATACATACATATATCTAGAGAGAAAGAAAGATAAAGAAAGATAGATAAAGATAGAGAAAGATTATATATGCACATGTAGAAGATATTGCATCATTATAGATAAAAAATCTAACAATGATGATTTAGGTGATAGTTGGAGCACAACATAGTCTATGGGTGTATTTGCATTCATATTCTCCAATTATATGTACTTCCTCTTATTTTAAAAATTTTTTTTATATTTATTTATACTTATAGCAAATGAGAATATTAAGAGTGTGGTGCCGATCTTGGAAAATGCAAAAATAAAAAAAAATGAAAAAAGATCATCAAATCAAATTTTGAATATTACGGTGCAATTCTAAAACAACATGCATAGAATCGTAGGTACAATTGAGATTACAAATAAGAATAGCTAAATATCTAGAATTCAAATTATAAATTAGAAACAAAACATAATGAAAATATAGTAGTGATCACCTGAGAAGAAAAAGAAAATGCAGATATGATATCATCGACACAAAAACCAATTCTAAAATCCAAATCAAAGAAGATTAATTTCTAAGAAATGCTAATATTCTTCTAACATAAACTCGAATGTCAAGCCAGATGAACCAAATGATATTCATTCAGAAAAAAAGAAACTATGATTTGCTGGGAATCAGAAACTAGATTATCAGTTAATGACAAATTGTACACCGACAACCTACATCATAGTGATATTCAAGTGAAACAGATACATCGCATTAGAATCAGTTGATGAACTTGAGTTACTTTGTTTTGAAACTGCAAGATCTAGCACAAAATGGCATCTTTGGTTCATATTTTATCATCAATACCAAATAGATCAAATTTAACTTTAGAAAAGTTAAATTTGATCTCTCATGGTGTTTTTTTTTCTAAAGTTACAAAAGCAGAAAATAATAAGCATACTTTTTTTTCTAAGTTATAGAAGTAGAAAACAATAAGCATACATTTTGTATTTGAAATCCATAAAACCCAAAAATATTAATCATTTAAAGAACAAAGTTTACAATAACCATATGTTGTTTCTCTCATAGTGGAGAGTCAAAATCATATAAGTGATATGAAACTAGAAAAAAGAAAAAAAAATTGGGTAAAATGAAAAAAAATTAAAAATGATTAATTAGTATCAACCAAACTCTGCCAATGGAAATCAAATTGAGAGAAAGATAGAAATGTAATTAGTATTCTAAAGGAGAATAGAATTATTAATCTTACTTGGTAACAAGAAGAAATAGAATTATGAGTTGCATGTGGTCATGTAGTCCCGTTTCACTTCTCCTTTGTTACTCTTCACAAAGATAGTTAAAAAGGTTTAAGTGCTCGAATGCCTTAGCATTTTTATATTTCATGGAAACTATAAATAAAAAAATGAATGTAGATATATAAAAAAAAGACAAATATATAAAAGTAAACTCAAATTATAAAAATTAAAAAATATAAATAAAAAAAAAGAAATAGATTTTTATTTAACCATAAATGATATTATTTCATAAATTAAAAGAATAATATATTATAATAAAGTTTTTCATATATATATATATATATATATATATATATATATATATATATATATATATATATATATATATATATATATATATATATATATATTATAAATTTTTATGAATTCAATTTATTTTTTATGAATATAATAAGAAATAATTATATAGGCATTAAATTTCATATTATTTGATATAAAAGTATAATTTATAAAATTCTAAAAATTACTTAAAGTGAGAAGTTTAATAAAATAAGTTATATTTATTATTTTAATAAAAATGAAATATTAAAGTTAATAGAAAAGATGTTATTCAATTGCTTAATTCTTATAAATTTTATTAGGGACAAAATATATAATTTAAATTCAAATCAACATAAGTTTAGTTTGGTAGTATTTTTCAAAAGTGTTTATAAGGATAAAAATTAAGTGTTTTTAGGACAAGGACAAAAAAATTTCATTAGTAATATTTTAATTAACTCTTTTAAAATCCTAAAAAAATAATTGAAGTATTCTTTTAATAACCACACTGATATATTTATTTTTTAAATCATCAAGATTTTTTTGATGTAATTAAAACATATATATATTTATCTTTAAATATCAATTTATTATTTTTAAATTTAATGATATATTTAAATTTTTTATTATAATTTAAAAATTTTAAATCTTCTCGTAAATATTTTAAAAAAAATTTTTATAATCATAAAAATATATTTTTTTTAAAAAAATATAAATATTTACTTGTTTATTCATTATTTCAAATATTTTTATAATTTTATTTATTTAATCATATAATTAAATATTTTAGTTTTATATTAATAGTAATTTTTATGTATGGTTATTTATTAATTAAAATATCTTAAAAATGATTATAATTATATAATTATTTATTTAATGTTTTTTAAATACAAATATTTAAATATCATAATTAAATTTTTTGAAAAACTATTTTGTATAATTTTTTTAAAATTTTATAATCATAAAAATAGTTTTTTAGCCTATATTATTATAAATTATTAATTTATAATATCATATTTTTATAATTATATGAGATGAATGTGACTTTCAAGGATTGCTCATCCATAGACCATGACATACCTTTAATATATGAAATTACATAAAATATTAAAACAAATAATATAAATAAAATTAATTCATTAAAGATTTCCGATGAAAATTATCCCAAGCCAAAATAGTAAGAAAAAAATTCATACTAAATACATATATTTTGTTAAAATTATCATTTAAGGAATAATCGCTAGTAAATAAATATAAAATCATTAAAAAAAATTTCAGAATATTATTTAGCGAGGGATTTATCTTTAATTAATTAGCAAGGGAAAATCCAAATTTAAAGTTATTGCTAAAATGCCCACCATTCTTTGTGTGAAAATTTAATATAATATTAGTTAAGAACAATTTTCAATCAAATATTTCGAAATCTAATCCATCACAAATCCATTGATAATTTATAAATCAATGTAAAATCAAATATCTCTTAATATTCCCTAGCTAATGCCTAGATAATTAACTTGGGATTATTTTCCTAGCAAAATTTCGTAGCTAAACATATATTTTTTTATAGTGAAATAGACATATAGATAGATAGATAATAGAAAGAAATATAGATAGATATAAAGAAAAATAGATAGACAGATGGATAGATAGATAAATAGATAGACAGATAGATAGACTGATAGATAGACTAATAGATATATAGATAGATAAATAGATAGATAGATAGATATATATATATATATATATATATATATATATATATGGATAGATAGATAGATAGACAAATAGATAGATAGATAGATAGACAGATGGATAGAAAATATATAGATAGATGAATAGATAAATAGATAGTTACGTAGATAGATAGAAAAATGGTGGATAGATAAATTAATAGATAGAAAAATGGTCGATAGATAAATAGATAGATAGATAAACACAGATAGATAGATCGATAGATAGATAGATCGATAGATAGATAGACAGTTAGATAAACAAAAAATTGACAAAAAGATAGACAGATACATAGACAAAAATATAGATAGATCGATTTATAGATAGATAATTAAATAAATAGATAGATAGATAGATAGACAAACAGATAACAGACAGATAGATATACAGATAGATAGATAGCTAGCTAAATAGATAGATAAATAGATTGATAGATAGAAAGATAGATAGAAGATATTTAGACAAATAGATAGATACACACACACACACACACACAGAGACAGATAGATAGATAACAGATAGATAAATATACAGATAGATAGATAGATAACAGATAGATAAATATACAGATAGATAGATAGATAAATAGATTGATAGATAGAAAGATAGATAGAAGATAGTTAGACAAATAGATAGACAAATAGATAGATAGATAGATAGATAGATATATATATATATATATATATATATATATATATATAGACGTAAAGATAGACATATAAATAGATAGATAGATACACACATCGATAGATAGAAACACAGACATATAAATAAATAGACAAATAAATAAATAGGAAACCAAAAAAACAATAGATAAACAAACAATCAGGGAGGCATATGGTCAATCAGATAGGCAGACAACCAGATTGACACATAGATAGAGAGATAGACAAATAAATAGATAGACAGATAGATAGACAAAAAAATAGATAGATATATAGATAAATTCATACATAGACTGATATATCGATAGGTAGACAGGTTGATTCACAAATTGAAAGATAAAAAGAAAGTTAGATAGGCAAATAGATAAACAAATAGACAAATAGATAGATATATAAAGACATAGATAGATAGATAGATAGATAGATATATAGTTAGATAGATAAAAAGATAGATTGATAGATAGACATATATATACATATATAGATAGACAGTTGGATAAATTAATAGATAGATAGATAAATAGATAGATTAATAGACATTATGATAGATTGATTAATATATAGTTTGATAGGTATTTTCAAAGAAAGATTGAAGGATAGAAAAACATATAGATATACAAACAGATAGACAAATAGATTAATAGATAGAAAGATTGAAATAAAGACAGACAGATAGATAGATAGATAGATAGATTAATTGTTAGAAAGAGAGAGAGATAGATAGATAGATAGGTATTTTCAAGCCGCTCAAGTATATTAATGTACATATCGAAGTTTATCTCGTGATCAGAGTGATTGGTGGATGATTTGAAAAATCAAAGCTCGATCAAATTTTGAAGAACCAACATATTACCAAAGAAGTACATACTTATATATTGCACTGACATTCCAGAAATATAACATAAATAATATTGAGCTTATGCATGTAGATGAAGATCTAGAAAATTTATGTGAGTCAAATGGTTGCCTAGTAGTAATTGAAGATGATAAATTTCTATCTAAAGATGAGTTCGAACTTCTATCAGAATCAGACGAAATACACTACAACAAAAAACATAATCAAAGACGCTTAAAAAGCATCATTATATATAATTCATGTCGCTTATCGATAGTATCATCCCCTAGCCTTATATAAAAAGTAATTGCATATAATGACATTTTTTTGCAGTATCGTTGAATCATACCTTGACGCTAAAATAAAGTGTCATTGTTTATTATACTAATTTACCTTAACACGCAGAAAACGTCATAATTTGTTGTATCAATCGTAAATTATTTGAATACTATGATAGTAAAAGTGTCAAGGAAGATAATGATTTAATTAAATATAAATTTAATAATTATTGTAAATATATTTTCACCTATTATTGTAATACTGCATGCACATAAGAACAACATTCTTTACAATCCATACCAAGAATAAAGTTATCAAGTACAATGGGGAACTCAGACTTCTTACAATTCAAAAAAAAATATAACACGATTTCAACATTCATTTCTTTAATTAATTCAAAATTTCTGATATATGCAACCCAATTGTGCTTTATCTCTAATAAACTGGTTCATGCTAGCTTGACAAAGTTGAAAGTTAATTTCCAAATAAGGTAACCTACATACAAAAAGATGAACAATAAATAATTACACTTGCATAAAAAAATATATTATAGAGCTTTGGAAAAAAAAACAAGAATGATAACAACATATCATAAAAATAATTTTTATAACAATTGATATATACGATTAAACAAATTTAACAATAACAAAAACAAAGTTAGTAGTAATAGATAAAATATAAAGCAAGAGATTTATCAATTATGGCATAAAAGTTGATCAAATTTTTTAAAATATAAAACAATAATAATTCATTTAAAACCTATAGGTGTGTAGTGAGTTGAAAGATCTCACAAACAATTTGAAAAAATACTACAAAAACCAAATAAATATAATAAAAAGAAAAGTTAAATTACTTGCCATCATTCTAACACATCAAAAAAACTTGATGAGATGCTATGTAATATAATTTCAAGTTCTATTTGATTACACAAATATAGTAATCCTATCAACTTATAGTTTTAGATTCATTAATAAAATAAAAGCTGCGTGAAAAATAAAATTGTGCCTTGAAATAATAATTTTGTTTTATAAGGGTGAAAATGTAATTTACAATGTTATGGTAAAGTATTGAAGCCAAAAGTCAAAATCACAATTTTTTCCAATGCCAATCTACAAAAAAAAATCTATGGTTGACAACATAAACAAAAGGTAATATGATAACAATAAAATATTAATTACATATTCAAGTTTTAAATATTTAATAGAATGTAAGAAATAATAAACTTGATCTCATTAAAAAAATACTTTTATTATCACAATAGTTCATGGACCATTCCAAAGTTGGAAGATCTTCTAACTTGACCAAATATAAGATTACCTTTAAATGCCTATGAATCATGCATACAATATACTAACATAATTAAAATTTCGGAAATTAGATAAATATAATGAATGTGTAAGGAAACTACTAAAATGTCTTCAAATGATTATGTCTAAAATTTATCTTCAGTCATAGTTTGGGTCAAAAGAGATATAAAGTATGAACCTCAACAAAAGTTAAAGTTGGAAATGCCAAAATTTGTTCATGCTTCAATACAAAAAGGTTTCCCCAATGCTTTTCAAACCGAGGAAAGTATTAATTGAGTCACCAACATCACCCATTCAGATCGTACTTCATCCAACTCATCTTTGTTGTATGATTTCATCCCATTAAACTGTTGAAAAGTAAAGTATTATTTTCATCAATAAAATTAGAAAATAAAAAAAAAACCTGATATATTGAGAAACAACAAATCAACACATACATTGTCATAAGACATCCTTGATAAAGAATGATAACTCTCATATATCTCATCACATAGTATCCACATTCAACACTACCTTGTTGTCTTGGGCACTGAATGGAAAATAAAATCATTATATATATATATATGGAGTTACTTGCAAGTCATATTGTACTAAGTTTAAAATTAAGCAGAAGAAACTAAATATTTTATTACTTAGTTAATGAGTTATATACCCTTAGTACAACCCAATTAGACTCTATTTTTGATGATTTATGTTTTTTAAGGTGATGATTTCTTAGAGCCCTACATGAAGAAAAAAACTTTTTGTTACCAAAAATGCTTCATTCTATAATATGAAGGGAAAAACTTACATATTAACAATGTCTTTAAGATCATCTGAAAGTTAATGATGCAAGGAATCAAGGTAATAGGTGATCAAAGTCCTTATGTCAAGTACCATCAATACCCAATGACAACTACAAAATTAACATTAGTGTAACAACATAACATTTATAATTTGATAATTATACATACTTATAATCTTACTTATGTTAAATAACTTATCCTGGGTTATATGGAATAAAAACAAAATCTTCATTATTTGGATTCATCAACCAATTAGCTATAACCCTTGACATATTTTTCTTGCTTGCTTCTCCCAATCCAGCTTTGGAAACCAAGGTCGGATTTACAAAAATAAATTGCTCTGCCTCTTTACCATCAACCATCTTTTTATGCAAGTGCCTGATTTAATTTCACGCAATATTTAAAAGTTTTAATATTTTAATTTAACTAATATTAAATACAATTCTCATTATGAAAAAGTAAAACATAAATAAGATAGTTAAAATATATGAAAAACATATTAAATGTTTCTCTTAGCAAATATAGAACATAAGGCAATTAGATGACGCCTCTGTTGATGATATTATGATATCCATATCTTCTTTCATGAGGAAGGTCTTAAATGACTATCCAAAAACCTTCTCTATGATTTCTACAGCATGTACCATCTCATCCTTTAACAAACTCCCAACTAATATAGCAAAGTTCTTGTTATCTACAGGATTCTCATCATTAAAACTAAATGTTCTCTCTTTATTACTTTGTTTCTTAAATTTCTTTGAATCCTATCAAACATAAAATATCATTGTATAAATAAGAATTGTCCTAGATAAAGAATTGTTTTATTATTATTATTGAGAAATTTTTTATTTTTAAAAAAAGTACATACCTGGATGCTATGAGTAGTAGGAATGACTAATTGGGTAGGCCATAAAATGTGATGCCCAATAGCATCTCTAATAGTGGTAATTTGGCTTGGAATAGGTACAGGAAGTAATGCATTTGGATCATAAGAAACATCCACAGCAACAAGGAAGTTAGCACCACATTTAAGTACCATAGTTCTAGCTGCAACTACATTTTCTTTTGTCCCTATTGCCAATTGACACTTCCTTACCTATAAAATGAAACCATATTGTTTAGTTATATGCAATCATCTAAAGTTGATAATTTCCAAGTAGGAAAGAATTAGTTAGACAAAATTGAGTTATCATAACTTAATGAGCTTATTAATATAATCTATCATGCTAACTTATATTGTAACATTACTTCTATATTTTCATATCAACTAGGTAAGTTGATATGAAAATTATGAATTTGTGTTAATATATTTATTTTAAAGAACATAATATTAAATATAACTTATCTTGTTTGCTTCTAGCATTGGTGGAGTGTGGTCTTCTACTCGACGTTTTTGTTGATCAACACTTTCAGGAAGGACAATATATTTTTGGAGCATGTTAGAGCTATGAACATCAGATTGAGGTGGGTGGGTACCATCTGACATAGTTGGAATAAAATCTTTGCCTCAAACTTTGATTGTCGCTCTTGCGACTCTTTCATAAATTCCCGCAAAGCACTATCTGCCATAGAATGAAAATATTGTCGTGGAGTATTATGTTTTTCTTTAGCTCATACTCTACCATTATATTCAGGAGTTCCCATTGCTTATGTAAGTATGTCATTTCCATGGAAACTCAAACTACTTTCTTGTGACTTTTGCAACATCTTATCATGATACACAATTATATTATAAAATTAAATTTCATATTGGTTAATATAAATAAGTTATTAATGTAAATGAAATATTTGTTCCATAACTTGTACTTATAATCTTCTCCACTACTGGAATGACCACTTCATCATACGTGCCATCTTTTTTGATCATTGCTTTCTTCCATAATACACTTCTATCAATGACTCTAGTAAAGCCAGTTTCTACTGACTTTTACAATATTGCAATGTAATATAATAAGTCTCTAGGCAAATTCAACATAAAATAAAAAGTAAAGTAACAACATCTTTAACTTACTATCTCCTCCTCAAGACCAGCATATCCCTTCCTACTAAGATGATGATTATAAATATACTTTTTCTTTCTTTCCTTTTTAACTTCTCTAAACTTCTACAAATTTTAATTTATATTAAGTAAAGAAAAAATGAGAAAATGCCATGAAAATAATTAAAAATTTTTCTGAAATCTTTGAGTCAATCTTTCTTTGACAAAAATTGTCCAATGTTCATCTTTCAATAAAACTGTATTCAACTGGTGATTTTTTAAGAAGCTCTAGTTGGTCTTTGAATGGAATGATATATTTTACAGTCAACATGTTCTTGAAAGATTGTAGCCTAGAAGTAATGAACATAATTATTAGTTGTTAAAAAAATTTGCAAATAAAATTAGAAAATGTTATAAATAGAAAAAAAAATACAAGTTTACCTCAATGGAGTTCCACAATTTATTCTTCAATTGGTTAGGTACATGGTGCCAAGTGTTATATCTAATTGGGACCATGGTACGTGCCAATACCCCTAAATAACTTGTGAGATGCACCGCAGCTTGTCCAACATAAATACCATCAACATTATATTTAACTAAAAGTTTTATTCCTTTGCTCCTATTCTTGATAATCATAGGCTTTCTTGTTATCCCTCTATATCAATTTCTTGTAGTTGCTTTATCTTGTTGTTATGTTTCCATACCTATCATAAAAATAAATATAATTTTTTAAAAAAAGTACAAAATTATCAAAAAAAAATTTAAAGGATAAAAAATTAACTAATTAAAGGCATTACCTAATCAACTATTTTGCATAAAACATAATAATGTCAATTTTTAGAATATTCTCAACCTACCATTAACTAAAATTAAAAGCATAACATTCATCTAATAACAAAGACAAATAAATTAACTAGTAAGCATACATTTAAAAAACAAAAAAAACTTTAGAAGCATATCAATTCACAAAGCCATAACAAAAATAAAAATTGGATACATTTATGATTTGTTCTCAACCCAAATTTCCTCGTAATCATCGCGATTACAAATTTTATCAGATTCTTCCAGTGTATCAAATAATTCAACTTGTGGCAAAGAAGATATGGCTGGATTGTGTTCAATAGAAATGTCCATGGGATCATCATCGTTTGCTCTTGCTGTGAAGTCTTGTTGAAAAGTTGACAAAACAATTGACCATCTTGGATAAAGCTCATCTTGTACATAGACTACTTTCTTAGCTTGGGAGGCTAATATGAATGGATCTGACTTATGAGCCAATCTGCTAAAGTCAAATAAGGTAAACCCAAGATCATCGACCCTGATTCAATTATTATTATCAACCCAATCACACTTGAAGACTGTAATTCTAAACATAGTATAATCAAGGTCCCAAATCTCAGTAATAACCCTATAGAAACAAAGTTCCCTGAAAATAGGTTTTTTTCCTTAGCACTAGTAATTTGCATGGTCGTTGATACAATACTAACTCCACTATTTTGGGTAGCTAGTAAATCATCACTCTCCTTGGTATTATATTGACACCCATTTATGACATAACCATTATACTTCATCACATAATGGCTTGGACCATCAGCTATCCATTTAAGGGTTTCAGATACAGGTTCATTATTTCCCAATGTAACTTCAACCTATAGAAATAAGATACAGATATCATTTATATGTTAACCAATAATGAAAACGAAAAGGAAAATTTAATAAACCATTGTAGTACCTTTTTTCATAACCAAATGGTAAAAGTACGAGCATGCTCATCATGTAACCACTTTTCCTTTTTGATTGACGTGGATGTTTCGCTTTCAACCATTGCATGTGCTCTCTATGAGGTCATGTATAAAAATTAAATAATTAGAGTAATATATTTTACGTACAATAAATAAAGAAACAAAAAGTTAGTGGTGCTTACTCAATATAAGGTTGGACAATTGATGTATTTTCCAACACATAATGATGTGCTTGTAACCATAAATTGGATTCAGTCTTCATAGTAAGACCTCCAAATATTGGTGCCCCGACTTTGTGGTCAATGTTTGAACTACTAGGAATTCCAATTGCTTCTATATTTGGTAAGTACTTGTACAAAACTCGATTCCTTCTTCTGCAATATAGCATTCAGCAATACAACCTTCTAGTCTAGTATGATTTCATACATACCCTTTTAAAACTTTCATAAACCTTTCAAATGGGTACATCCACCTAAAGTAAACTGGTCCACAAAGTCTCACTTCTCTTACAAGATGCACAGTAAGATGCACCATGATATCAAAGAACAAAGGTGGGAAGTACTTTTCAAATAAGTATAATGTCACCACTATCTCATTTTGTAGCTCATCTAATGAAGGAACATCAATGACTTTAGTATAGAGAGCATTGAAAAATAAACTCAATCTACAAATGGGATTCCTCACATGCTTGGGCAAGATAGAACGTAACAAAACCGGCAAAAATTATTGCATTAATGCATGATAGTCATGGGATTTTAAGCTATTAAGTTTCAAGTCTTGCATTGACACGAGGTTTCGAAGGTTCGAACAATATTCATATGGAACCTTTAATTGTGAAAGTGTTTGGAAAAACACATTCTTTTCCATTGTAGAAAGTGTATAACATGCAGGAGGGAGATATATTCTCTTCGAATCAAAACTTGATGCCAATCCGCTCCTTAAGCCCATATCTACAAGATCCAAGCAAGAATTAAGCTCATCTTTTGACTTACCTGCAATGTAGAGTAAGATACCAATAATGCTTTCATAAACATTTTTCTCAATATGCATTACATCCAAATTATGACGAACATGAAGATATTTCCAATACTCAAGATCAAAGAAAATTGACTTTTTTTTTCCAACAAGTTGTATTGTTGATTTCAGATTTTCCCAGAATAACCTTTTTTTCGCCCAAGAATTGCAAATTCCATTGATTTTTTTTAATATTTCCTACCCAATCAATATTTGTGGAGGTGAGCCGAACTCTTGTTTTCCATCAAATGCTTTCTTTTGTTTCATATGAGGATGGTTTCTTGGAATAAATCATCTATGTCCAGTATAGGAGTTCTTTTTTCCATGGTTTAACCTGCAAGAATATGTTTCTTCTCCACATATTGGACAACCATAATATTTTTTAACTTTGCAGCATGACATGTTTCCATATGCAGGAAAATCATTGATTGTCCATAAAAGAACGGCTCTTAATGTAAAGTTTTCTTGTTTATGTGCATCATAAACTTGAACTCCGATCTCTCACAATGTTTTCAGATCTTCTATTAGCGGTGCTATATAGACATCAATGTCATTGTCAGGTTGTCGTGGACCTGAAATTAATAAAGATAACATCATAAATTTTTTTTTCATGCACAACCATGGAGGAAGGTTGTAAATTATCATGAGAATGGGTCAATAACTATGTTTTTTCTTAAATTAACTATGAGGATTTATGCCATCTGCAGAAATTACAAGTCTCAAGTTTCTAGGTTCTAATGAAAACTCAGGCCATCTGTGATCAACTTGCTTCCATGATGGTGAATCTAATGGATGACACATTTTCCCATCAAAATTTCTTTCTTCAATATTCCATATGAGCTCTTTTGCAATTTTTGATGATTGAAATATTCTTCTAAATCTTGGAATTGGAGGAAAATACCACATTACTTTCTCAGAAACTCCTTTCCTCCTCTTAGTTCTTGTGTTATCTATCTTCTACCTCGATGTTCCACAGGTAGGACATAAGGATGCATCTTTCAACTCCTTCCGATAAAGTATACAATTATTTGGGCATGCATGTATTTTCTCATATTCCATTCCCAAAGAATTTAATGTCTTTTTCACTTCATACATCGAAAAAGGCAATTCATTGTTTAAAGGCAACATTTCTCCAAGAATTTGTAAAAGCTCTGAAAAGTTATCAGACCACCAAAAATGTGCTTTCAAGTTGTATAATTTGATCAAGGCAGATAATCTTGTAAAGTTTCTGCAACTAGGATATAACGGATTTTTTGCATCTTGTAGTAATCTTGCAAACAATTCAGGATCATTTTGATAATCATCATGTGCAGCTTGAACCATTTCTATTGTACTACATTGATCATCAAATTGAAGTCTATCATAATATTCTACTCTTATGGAAGGTGGGCCACTTGGAGCTACCTCTCCATGCCAATACCATGTATGGTAGCTCTATTCAATTCCAAAGAAAAACAAATGGTTTTGAATCTTTTTAGGAGTATTGAAAATCATATTACCACATTGTAAGCATGGACATTTAATGGAGGTTTTATTTGCAGAATTTTTCATTGCAAATGCAACAAAGCATTCAACTCCATCTTCATATTTCTTCGATCTTCAATCCTTTGAGATCCATGAACGATCCATTTTTAAAGAAAAAATTATTTCCAATAGTTATCACACTTCAAATGGAAGAACACATCAACATTCCAATGTTATTGGTTGAGCAACCTCTTATTTATCTGTTAAAAGAAAATTCAAAAATCAATTTAATAAAATATTAAAATACATGTCAGATATAAGATAGAAGGGATGAGCATTAATTTTTGTAATAATGTTGAATTTGTTTAAGTAGGAAAAATATCATTTAATTATTCTTTATATTAAAGTAAAATATGAGATAAGTAAATTTATTAATAAAAAAATATTTTATTCTCCTCCAAATCCGATCCTTGAACCTACCATCATGCATTCATGTGTATTATAGGTTTTAAAATTTTTTTTTTGTTATAATTTTAACAGAAAATTATTTTTATCATTTTTGAGGTTAAAGCTGATTCTCTAATTTATAATAATAAAGGCCATTTTATTACATTGGGGAAAAGAAAAATAAGATGATTTTTTTTTCTAACATTACTAAGGAAAAGAGAAAATAAATTATGTAATGAGAAAAGGAAAATTTTAATTGGCCATGTATTTTCCTGTTAACTATATTATTTTATTTATTTCTAGCTGCTTAAAAAAGTTATATTCTATTTACAGGACCCCCAACTCTTATTTTCCTTATTTGTGTAGTTTTATTTAAACAAATACTTTGCTTAATTTCTCATTTTCAATAATCAATATTCTCATGTATAAAAGCTATATAATGAATATGTTCTCTTTTTGATAGCAATATCCTTATTTGTGTATATTATTTTTATAAATACTTTGTTTAATTTCTCATTTCCTATAATCAATATTCCCAGGTATATAAGGTACATATTTTTGTTTTGATAATAATATCCCTCTTTTCTTTCTTTTCTTTTTAGTGAGAAAGATAGTAATATTCTATTCATACTTCTCAATGTATAGAAATCATTTTAAAAATTGAGTAAAAGTATTTAATTAGGTGAGTATTAATTTACCATTCATCTATTTCAATACAAGATACTATATTTTGACTTTGCTATAAAATCTAACATAAAATAAACAAATACATGAGCTAGACAAATTTATAGATATGACATTAAATGTCTCTAGGTCCGTAGGCTAATTGATTATGAAATGACATGACTATAGAGCACACATTTTTATAAAATATAGCCTCATTTTTTTCAATACTGTCACTGTATGAAAAAACAGAGGAAGAGAGAACAAATAGAACAACATGTATAAAAATGACACGAGATCAAAAATAAAAAAAAATGGATAATCACCTACTCAAAGCCAACAACAAGAATTGCCCACTCTTTATCCCTTGTAATTAACAAATTGGACCTTGCAAGATGAATTGGAGACTGAGCCTGAAAATGGGAAATGGAAAAGAATTTATTATTACTTTGTGGCAGATTAGGAGCCTGAAAATAGGAAGCAGATAACTCAACTATGGCAAAATCACCGACAAACCCAGCACCAACATCACAAAATCTATATTGAATGATGGAAACATAACTAATTAAACTTCACAAAATAGCAACACAAAACACGATACCGAAGATATGATGCATAAGCTATGTACAACTCCACTTTCCACAGTTTGTAAATCTAAGCCATGTAGAAACTGATGACAAGAGTATTTGACTAGATTTTCAATCTTTTGATCCCAATTTTAACTCCTTCTCAGCTTTTTATTTTGTCATGCCAAGCTACAAAAAATTTTCGTATAACAAGGGTAGCCATTAAACATTATGCATTTTGGTAACATATCTACTAATTTAAAAATAAAGGGTGGCGAGGACCTATCGTGCAATGCATAAGAATATATTCACTGAGATCATGTGCGAGAATACAACAACCATGAGGAAGAAAGATATAAACAAGCAAAAAGAATTCTATCAATGAAGAAATGGAAAACGAAGCCATAGAGAAGCAAGCCGAGACTCTTCCACTCGACTCTTCTAGTTTGTTGCTAGCGCCATTTTAAAACATATTACATATTTTACAAATAAAATATACTAACTAATTTGTTTCAATTCAATACATTCATAATTAATATTTTCATATCAATGACACTTATAATAGTGACAAGGTTTATATTTTTCAGCCCTTTATTAGTCTTAACAAGCTATTATTCTTAACAATCTATTTGTCTTAACAATGACACATCTAGTAAGTGCCATAAAAACATAAAACATGTTCTAAATAATGATGTTTTTAAAAAAATTAAATGACATGTCTAATTAATATATTTTATTATACAAACAAATATTAATTTTTATCTTTTCCGCTGCAAATTTACAATCCAGTGTGTCTAATATCCAGCTGCAGGTTTTTTATTTATTTATTTATGGAAAGAGTTCTATTCCAAAACTTGAAGAACCTGTAGAATGTTTCACACAAGCATCATATTATAAGCTAGCAGGAGATGCATATGTTAAAGTCAACTTCTTCAGCAAATGTATTAAGTACTGTCAAAAGGGAGAGCTATTCGACGAGGGACTCTGTTACATTTCCAACTGGAAAGAACGTGCCATGCAATATAATTACATTAAAAGAGATGAGAGCATAATATAAGATGCAAAATAGAAGATTTTGGAGAATGCTGCGAAGAAATGCAAAAAGATCGGAAGACAAGTTCACAATGGTGAAATAAGTTAACCTCTTCGATTCAAGTGATTCAATGCCCAGTTTTTTGAAAAAATTAAAGTGACTGGAAGAGTTGATACAATTAGAAACTTAATGGGGAAACTTCCATATTTGCATATAATAGTGAGGGAGTCTTAATTTTATTAAATGAAGACTCGCAATAAATGTAAAATTATATTAATCACATCAATTTATTAAAAGAAGTAAACTTTTCAATTTATTTTTATTTCTCTTAGGGATAAATTAAATATTAACAATTTAATTTTAAAATTAAATATTATTACTTAGTTTATAAATAAAACATTCAAATTTGAATGTAAAACTATTTAATTTTTATTAATTTGTTCATAAATATCTTTTTATTTTTAATAAATAAAATTCAACTAAAATTTGATAATTTTTTTAATCAAGAATAAAATTTAATATTTTATTACTTATTTTACAGAAAAAAAAAATAAAAAAGAAATTACTTCCAAATAAATTAATTCAAAATAAATATTTTCACATCAATGACACTAATAAAAGTGACAAGGTTTTTAATTTTCAGCCCCTTATCCCTTGGAAAATTTTAAGGATTAAAGAAATTTCCTAACCTATTAGCCTTATCAATGACACATCTAGTAAGTGTCATTCATTGTCTAATTACACATAGAATAATTATATTTTCTGAAAGCGTCAATGTATAAAACATAATTAATTTGAAGTTTTGTTGTAGTGAGTGATGCATTAATAGCAGAGAAAATGAAAATCAGAGCTTGCTTCAGGAACACACAGAGAAGACGAGACAGAGAGAGAGAGAGAGAGATACCAAGAAGGAATTGGGTTAGCTATGAGCGAGGAGAATAAGAGAAGATCAAATTCAAGCTAGTATTGGGGGGAGTGAAAATGAAACATATTCTCTAAATGGCAGAAATGTGATGGAGAAGAAAGTAGTCACTTTCTAATCTGCTATGCTTTTGCAACCTCCACTTCCAAGTACAAAAGAACTCAATTAAAATGAAGAGAAGGAAACAAAAAAGTTACACTTTCACCCCTAGTTTTACTCTGAATTAATTCTCAATAGGAATCCATGGGCTCACTAAATTAACTCATAATTGTCATGATCACAAGGCCACTCGCGCATGTCCAAATACTTCCGCTCCCAGAACCAAACATGAGAATATAACGTTTCTTTTTCCCCCCCTCTCTCTTTCTCTCTACTTGTGATTTATGATAAGTTTATGCATAATATAAGATGTAAAACAGAAGATTTTGGAAGATACTATGAAGAAATGCAAAAAGATCGGAACAAGTTCACATTATTGAAATAGGTTATCCTCGTCAATTCTAGTGATTCAATGCGCTATTTTTTGATAAAAGTTAAATGTATGGAAGAGCTGATACAATTAGAAACTTAATGGGGAAACTTACAGGTTGCTGCAAAGATGACCAAGGATATCAGAGACACGAGCTTGAAGCTGAGCTGTTAGAAAAGGCCGAACATGATGAAGAAGACGCGCTCATCTTTCTAGTGATTAATTCTTCATTTTATTATAATAAGTTAAAAATAATATTAAATTAATCACATAATTTTATTAAATCACCTTAAATTTACATTTTATTTTTATTTCTCTTAGGCATAAATTAAATATTAACAGATTAATTTTAAAATTAAATATTATTACTAATTTTATAAATAAAAAATTCAATTTTGAATGTAAAAATATTTAAATTTTTTTTAATTTTATCATAAGTTTCTTTTTATTTTTAATAAATAATTTTCAACTAAAATTTGATAATTTTTTTTATTAATCTAGAGTAAAATTAAAAATATTATTACTTATTATACAATAAAAAATACATAAGAAATTAGTTAGAAATCAATAAATTGAAAATTAATTTTTTCACATCCATGACACTAATAAAAGTGACAAGGTTTTTAATTTTCAGCCCTTATTCCTTGGCAACTTTTAAGGAGTTAAGAAATTTTCCTAACCTATTAGTCTTAACAATGACACATCTAGTAAGTGTCATTAAATGTCTAATTACAAATATAATAATGACATTTTATAAAAGCGTCAAGGTATAAAATGTCATTAATTTGAAGTTTTGTTGTAGTGATAACAGAAGATCCATTGAAGGATGATAATGATGTCGATAATTAAATTATTATAATTTTATTATAATATTAAACTAACAAAGACTTTCTATATTTTGTTGAAATCTATCAGTATGTTTTATTGTACAATGCATGCTTGTTCACCATATCCAGACTTCAACATCAAAATCATCATCTTTATTTTTATCACCATCACCATCATTGAGACCTCTACTATCACTTTTATTAGATATAAGCCCACCACCCATTATGCTTCCTGCACACACTTTTGATCCATCTCTATCTTCTACCCCACATTTTACACTGATAGTTCCCTCATTTACAAAACCAATGATATCATCAAATACTGCGCCTTCCTCTGTAGGGAGTGCAAAGTTAGTAATTGAGATTGTGGTTGGGAGGTAAAAGAAATATGTAAAAATAACTTGAAAAAAAATTGTGATGTTACTATTAGGGGTTTTTTATATTCTTATGATTTATTTGTTTTCAATGTTATTTATTTTTTTGTACAGTTTTATTCCATCTCACATGTGTTTGACTATAATTACAACGTCTTTCAAGAAAATGACTGATTCTAAAGCATTCTTCTAGATGAAAGTTTCTGAATCGAGAAAATAGTCTTATTTTAAAGACTTTCAGGAAAAAATAATTAAACAAAAACATTGAAAAATAAGTATCTAATTACTTAACTATAAGATTGGTTATTATTCAAGCAATAAATAATTTTGTTCTTATTATTAATATAAATTCTTTTGTGATTTTTCTATATATAGAATCAAAGCACATGGACACCCAAATTTGACGGAAAGATAAAGTCATTATGGGAGATTAAAGCTGCTCAATGGTATTCTAATTTTGTTTATAAATTGAAGAATATGAAAGAAATGCTTGATTTTATATCCGAGGATGATTGGCCCGAGTGGCTTAAGTATTGGGAAGAGCCAAATGTGAAGAAAAAAATCAGATATTACTAGTAAAAATCAAAGAAGTGAGGTAGCTGGACAAGATACATGAATCTCGCGACACACACGAGGATCAAAGTTGAGCATTGAGCACACTCGAGATTTGGTACAATTTTAAAATTTTAAACATTTATATATTTATAGGTTGTCCTAATAGTCCAATAAATCAAATCTCTACATGGTTTGATTAATTTTGTTAAATTTTTTGATCATTTGTTTTTTTATGACTTAAAAATTATATATTCTAGGCTGGTGAATTGGGTCGAGATCACAATTTTTATGAGATTTTTAGGAAGATGCATGTGAAAAATGTGAATGGTTAGTTTGTTGATAACAAGTCTTAGATGATTGATCTAAGAATTTGTCATATTAAAAATATTTTATAATACTACAGAACATTTTGAAAATTTTTTGGGATGCAAAATATTTATTTTATTTTATGTATATCTAGAATAGTATTTTTCTCTATTTTATCCCAGGAACTAATGGAGGAATGTGTGACAACTGCTCATCAACAAGTTTAGGGTTTTATGGATCTTCAACCAATTGAGTATGATCCTTTTTATTTGGAAACCATAGGAGGTCATAAGAAGCAGCGAGTGTATAGTATCGACTCAAAGGGAGTGGCTTTTTATTGTAGCAGTTTACTTCTAATTCATTTGTCTCATCAAGGTGGATGAGGCGGTCGAACAACAAGCAATTGAAACAAATGAATATATTGTAGTTATGGAGATCAAAAATGAAAAAGAAGGATGAGAAAATATCTCATTTGATGGAAGAAATATATGAAATTAAAGAACAGAAGGATGAGCAGTATACTAATTTGAAAGAATAATTGTAGGAAATGAAACAAGAGGAAGTGCAGATTACTTATTTGAAGGAATAAATGCAAGATATTAAAGAAATAAATGATGAGATGAAAGAAATAGAGAATGTAATGCAATAGAAAATGTCCTATATGGAGACATAGTTAGCAGAATTGACGCAATAGATAGCCTTCCGAGATCTAGCTGCGAAACCGCATAGGAGAGGCTAGCACAAAATTTCCTACTAATTATGAGGATGATTTCTTATAAGAATAATTCTGAATAGTTATTGATTTTTGTCTGTGTAGCAAAACATGATTAGATTTTTTTGCAGGTTTCATTTTTTTTATTCTAGTTTTGTTCTTTGCTTTGCCGAGTAACCTAATAAAGATTCAAAGCATTTAGACATTGTCACGGTCCTTCCAATGCATGAGTCTCATATTTACTAATTTCAGCTTGATCAAAAGGAGGCCAAGCTTCTATTATCATCATTATTCCTGAAATATGTTATTTTTGGACTCTCTTTCTCTCTAAATATCATTGCTGGACATCTTTTAGATTTTTGTTGAAACTGTATGTCTATCAACTTTAATTTGTGTTTATTCATGTCTATAATAATTATTTTTATATATCTGTGAATATGTTTGTGTGTCCCCAAATTTGTTGGGAAGAGTTTTAGCCTATTATATGTATGTAAAAGCCTTGGCTAGTTCTCCATAGTGCTAGGAATAGCACCTTTGCTTTAGAAGCTGTGAGATGAACCAAAAAATTAATTCCATGCAAAAACATCTTTGTTCTTGACACTCTTATTTGGTACAGATATATGTCGTCATAGATCTAATCAATAATTATTTGTTATCAGTTATTGGTTTATAAATGTAGCATGTTATGCTCCAAGTGCAGGTGCAACAATGTTTTCTATCTGCGTGGTGTACCAGAGGAAAAAGAACTAGAATTACTGATCATGTCTAAGAGACCTTTATGCGTGATTTTTAAGTCCTATATTATTTTCTTCTGTTATTTTGATGGTATGTGTATTTGAATGAAAGTACAAGTGTGTGTGATCTAAGGCTATGTGATTATATATACGTACATATAATACTATAGTATGTAAGTACATATATATTGAGTATATATCTACGTACATACTAAGTATATAAGTACGTATATACCGAGTATATATGTTCATATATACTGAGTATATTTGTAGGTATATACTCAGTATATATTTTTGTATATATTGAGTATATTTGTATGTATATTCTCAGTTTATACATACATATATATTGTAGTATATTCAAAAGTAAATACTCGGTATATACGTACTTTATACTTTAGTATATATGTATGTATATAATTAGTATATACATATGTTTATACTGTAGCATATACGTACATATATACCGAGTGTATACATAAGTGGGTGTATATATTTATTTGTAGACATGTATATATTATCATACATATACACCCATTTACACACAGACACACTTTTGAATATATAATTTCTTGGGCTGGTCTGGTCATCATCATGCATTGCTCACTAATGTAGGTAATAAAAGCCATGGATATTAGACTTTTTCTAAAGCAATGAGATGAAGATATTTCTAGTCCAGGCTAGCCAGGTAGATAGAGGTTGGTCTTAAAAATCTTAATAATTATATTTATATGCAATTATCACATGGTACAAAGTGAACATATGAGTAAATAAGTTTTTTTGCTCTAGGTTCTACACAGATTGGTTCTAATTGAACTAGGTCTTAGAATGATTATTATGATGATGCTCGTGTAGTGTTGTGTAATTTTGGTCTAGGAGGAATATCAGGTCCTAATTTGGGAGAAGTTGCTTGCCGCCTCATTAAAAACTCGCTCAATCTCAAGTTCATCAATTGAGCATCATCACTTACCCTACTTTTATTATCAGCAGCAATAGTGGCAGTAGTGGCGGCAGCAGCAGCAGTGGCAACACCAGGAGCACCGAAAGCAATGACAACTACTGTAGCAACGACATCACCGATAGTAGCAGCAGTCACGGCAGTGGTGGCAGTGGTAGCGGCAACAGTGGTGCCCACGGCAGCGGCAACAGCAGCAATTGCGACAAATGTGGTATATACATACTTATATACTCTGTATAAGCGTACTTATAATACTATAGTATTTTATGTACATATATACTAAGTATATATGTACTAAGTATATATGTACACATAATACTTTAGTTTATATATACAAATACATCAATAATATATGTACGAGTGAAATGCTAGTATTTATGTAAAAATATACTGTAGTATTATATATTCATCAAAACATGGCTTTTTTTTATTTATTTTGATTTGATTGAGTGGTTTACATTTTTTACAGATATGGTACCTCATTGTTCCCTAGACGAAGCTTGTATAAGTGAGGGATTTTTAACTAGACATGACGCACCATGACTCGGATAGCTTTGTCGCGGCAAAAAGTTGGTGATCAGAGGAGTAGAGACAGAGAACACAACGTTAGTGCATGGAAAGATTATACTTTATGCACTGTCGGTAGATACATTGGTGAATAAGATATAATAAAATTTTGTTATTTTTTTTAATAATGTAAAATATAGTAGTAAAATAAATTATTAAATGATTTTTTTTTTTGATAATTATAAGTTATATTTTATAGTTTCAATTTTTATTCAATTTAATATATAAATATTAAATTATTTGATTAAATTTTTGTTGAAGTTGTATGACTATCAACATTAATTTGTGTTTGTTCATGTATGTAATAACTATATTTATATATCTATGAATATGTTTGTGTGTCCTCAAATTTTTTGGGTAGAGTTTTAGCCTATTATAGGTATGTAAAAGCCTTGGTTGGTCCTCCATGGTGCTGGGAACACCACCTTAACTTCTGAAGCTGTTAGATGAACAAAAAAAATTAATTCCACACAAACCCAGGTTTGTTCTTGACACTCTAATTTTGTGTAGATATGCATCATGGTAGTTCATAACTGTGACTGCTTATTATCAGTTATTGGTTTGTAATTGTATTATGTTATGCTCCATGTGCAGGTGTAACAATGTTTTCTATCTGCGTGGAGTACCAGAGGAAAAAGAACTAGAAAAGCTGACCATGCTTGAGAGACCTATATGCATGCTTTTTAAGTCATATATGATTTTTTTATGTTGTCTTTGATGGTATGTGTATTTGCATGAAAGTACAAGTGTGTGTGTCATCTAAGGCTATGTGATTATATATACGTAAATATAATACTATATTATGTATGTACATATATAATTGGTATAAATGTACGTATATACTGAGTATATATCTACATATATACTGAGTATATAAGTACATATATACCGAGTATATATGTTCATATATACTGAGTATATTTGTATGCATATACTCAGTATATATGTTAGTATATACTGAGTATATTTGTACATATATACTAAGTATATACGTACACATATACTATAGTATATACTTAGTATATACCTGGTATATACCTACTTTTATACTATAGTATATACATACGTATATACCGAGTATATAGATAAGTGGCTACATTTATTGATTTGTAGACATGTATATATTGTCATACGTACGCACCCAATTATACACATACACACTTTTGAATATATAATTGCTTAGGCTGGTCTGGTCATCATCGTGCATTGCTCACTGATGTAGGTAATAAAAGACATGGATTTTAGACTTTTCCTAAAGATGTGGGATGAATTTATTTATGGTCCAGGCCAACCAGGCAGATAAATGTTGGTCTTAAAAATCATAGTATATGTATTGATATGCAATTATCACATGGTACAAAGCGAACATATGAGTAAATAAATTTTTTTGCTCTAGGTTCTGCAATAATTAGTTCTAATTGTACTTGGTCTTAGAATGATGATGATGATGATGCTAGTGTAGTGTTGTGTAATTCTAGTCTAGGAGGAATATCGAGTCCTATTTTGGAAGACGCATCTCACTGCCTCATAGAATACTTGCTCAATCTCAAGTTTATCAGTAGAGCATCATCGTCCACCCTACTTTTATTATCAGCAATGGCAGTGGCGGAAGTGGCGGTAGCGATGACAGTGGCAACAACTATGGCAGGGGTAGTGGTGGTAGTGGCGACGGCGTCGGTGGCAGTGGAAATGGTAGCAGCAGCAGTGGTAGTTGTGGAGGTAGCGGCAGTAGCTATGATGGTAGCATCAGTAGCAGCGGCAGTGACAACAATGGAAGCAGTGGCAGCGGCAACGACAGTAGTAGCAACGGCAACAAATGTTGTCTATACATATGTATATACTCAGTATATACGTTTACAGATATGGTATTGCATTATTCCCCAGACGAAACTTGTATAAGTGAAATGATTTTTCACTAGACATGATGTACCATGACTCGAACAGCTTTGTCACAGCAGAAAGTTGGTGATCAGAAAAGAAGAGGCAGAGAATGCAATGTCAATACATGGATAGATTATACTTTAAGCACATTCTACAGATACATTGATGAATAAGATATAATAAGATTTTGTTATTTTTTTGGTCTAATTATGTATAAAATTGTATTATAATAAGTTATTAAATAATTTTTTTAATTATAAATTATCATTTATAGTTTCTATTTTTATTCAATTTTATATAAAAATATTAAATTATTTAATTAAAAAATATTAAAATAAATTAAATTATAAAAATAATTTTGAAATTAAAATAGCTAGGGTCAATTCCCTAGCTAATTTAGCAAGAGAATTTTTCATTACTAATTTAGCAAGGGAAATCTTTATTTTAGCAAGGGATTTTTTCCATCCCTAAATTTATTTTATTAGGAACTATTACCGTCTCTAATATTTAGTGATGAGCACTTTTATTAGGGAAAGCTTCCGTTGTTAAATCTATTTAGTGACAGAAAATCTCATTTAGCTTTGTAATATTGCTAGGAAAATTATTTTTTTTTGCTAGGAATTTTTCTATCGCAAAATTATTAGCGAAGAACACTTTCCCTCGGAAAATTTTAGTGATGAGCACTTTATATTAGGAACAGTTCCATCATTAATCCATCACTATATCCGATTTGAGGATGGAAAATACCCATTTAGCTAGGGAATTATCCATAGGTATATTGGATTTTTCTTGATATTATATGTCTATCTTCTATCTATCTATCTGTTTATCTAACTATCTATCAGTCCATCATTCTATATATCTATCTATTTATCTATATATCTATCTATGCATCTGTCTAATAATCTATATATCTATCTATCAATCTATATGTCTATCTTTCTATATATCTATTTATATGTCTATATATCTAATTATATTTTTTTGTATCTATCTATCTATCTATCTGTCGATCTGTCTATCTATGTGCCTATTAATTTTCCTATCAATCAATCTATCAATTTGTCTATAATATTTGTATCTATCAATATATCTATCTTTCTGTCTATATATCTATTATTCTCTTTAACTGTCAATCTTTTTGTCTTTCTTTCTATCTATCTTTTTGTCTATCTATCTATATATATTTTTGTATATCTATATATTTATCTATATGTTGATCTTTCTGTCTATCTATCTGTCTATTTATCTGTATATCTATCTATTTTTTTATCTATCGATCTATCTGTTTGTCTATCTGTCTATAGATCTATCTATCTATCTGTCTATCTATATGTCTATCTAACTATATATCTACCTGTCTATTTAATTATTTTTCAATATATCTATTTATTTATCTATGTTTATATTTTTGCCTATCTATTTATATATCTTTCTATCTATCTATCTATCTATTAATCTATCATTCTATTAATCAGTCTTTTATCTTTATATCTATTTATATTTTTATCATCTATCTTCCTATTTATTTGTCAATATATCAATCTATCTGTCATAATAATAGTCTTTCTATTTTCCTTTCTATTTGTTTATCTGTCTATCTACATGTGTGTCTATCTATCTATTTGTCTATCAATTTGTTTAAGTATCTATATATCTATCTATGTGTCTATCAATCAATCAATCTATCTATCTATATTTCAATCTATCTATCTATCAATCAATTTGTTTATCTATTTATTTGTCTGTACATCTATTTGTCTATATATCAGTCATTATATCTATCTATCTATCTATTTTTCGATATATCTAACTATATCTATATTTGTCGATCGGTTTGTCAATCTATTTATCTATCTATTTTTTATCAATTTATCTATATAATTACATATCTATCTACTTGTCTGTCTATCTATCTATCTATCTATCTATTTATCTATCTATCAATCTTTTTATCTATTCATTTGTCTATCTATTTGTCTATTTATTAATTATTCTATATGTTTTTCTATCTATGTTTCTATATATCTATCTATTTGTTTATCTATCTCTCTATCTATATTTATATCTATCTGTCTATCTATCTACCTATATGTCTGTCTAATAATCTTTTGATCTATCTATTTTTCAATCTATCTACCTTTTTGTCTATCTATTTATCAATTTATGTATCTATCGGTCTATTAATTTGTATATCTATCATTCTATCAATCTGTCTATCAATTTATCTATATATCCATCTATCTATTTGTATATATATCTATATATCTATATCTCTAGCAATCTATCTATTTGTATATCTATTTATTTGTATATCTATCTAACTCATTATCTGCCTATCTATCTATCTAGCTATCTGTCTATCTATCAGTCTATCTATCTATCTATTAGACTATCTATCTATCTATTTATCTATCTATTTTTCTATCTATCTATCGATCTATATGTCTATGTATCCATGTATCTATCTTTTTCTATATTTATCTATCTATCTCTCTAACTACCTATCTATATATCTATCCATCTTTCTATTTATTTTTTGTCTATCTATCTTTATTTTTGTCTATCTATCTATGTATATGTCTATCAATTTGCTTATATATTTTCTATTTACATGTCTTTATATAAGTTTATCTATCTATCTATCTAAGTTTAAAAATATTTGTCTATATGTCTGTTTATCAATCTCTCTATCAATCTGTTTATCAATCTTTCTATCTATATGTTTATCTATTTATCTATTTGTATACTATCTATTTTTGTTTTTGTATGTATATCTATTTTTATGTATATCCTTCTATCTATCTATTTGTCAATCTATGCATCTGTCTACCATTCTATTTATCTATTTGTCTATCAATCTATTTGACAATTTTCCTATTTATCTATCAATTTAACTTTTGATATATCTAACAATCTATATGTCTATATGTATTTGTGGTTATCTATCTATTTATGTATCTACCTATCTTTTTATTTGTTTATCTCTTATATATCTATGTGTCTATCTATCTATCTATATGTCTATTTGTATATGTATCAATCATTCTATCTATTTATCCATCTGTCCATCTAGCAATTTGTCAATTAGTATAACTATCAATATTCTTTTTTGTCAATCTATCTCTCTATTTGACTATCTATATTTCTGTCTATCTAACTATCAAATTATCTTTTTATAGATCTACATATATGTTAAACTAAATAACTGTTTATCTATCCATCTGTCAATCTATCAATCAATCTATCTATAACTATATCTATTTATCTTTCTATTTGTATATCTCTTTATCTATTTATATGGTTATTTGGTTATCTATGTATTAGTCTATATGTCTATCTCCATATTTATATGTATCTATTTATGTATATATATATATATATATATATGTATCTATATGTCCACTTTTATATTTGTGATGTATATATATTTCTATCTACCTATCTGTCTATCTATCTATGTATCTAACTATATATTTATCTATCTATATATCTATTTGTCTATCTATCTATCTATTTATTTATCTATCTACCTATCTATCTATATATCTATCTATTTTTCATATATATATATCTGTCTGTCTATTTGATAATCTTGTTACCTATATATCTGTCTATATGTCCATCTCTCTATATATTAATGTGTTTATCTATCAATTTATCTATCTGTCTGTCTGTCTGTCTGTGTGTCTATCTATCTATCTATATATCTATCTATTTATATATTGGAGATCTATCTTTTTGTCTATATGTGTATCTTTATTTCAACCTATCTCTCTTTATATTTATATAAATCTATCTATATATCTATCGATTTGCCTATATATAAATCTATCTATATATTTATATATCAAAATATATGTTTATCTATCTATTGTGTATTTACCTAACAATTTATCTATCAATTTGTATATTAATCTATCTATCAATCATTCAATAAATCTATCTATCGATTTATATATCTACTATCAATCTATCTAACTATTTGTCAATCAATTTATCTATTTGTCTATATATATATACATACATATATATATATATATGTCAATCTATCTCTCTATCTAATTATCTAAATAAATGTATATCTATCTATCTATCTGTCTCTATATCTATCTATGTGTCTATCTATCTATCTGTCTATATGTTTGTCTATCTATTTTTTCTATCTATACGTCAATCTATCTTTTAATCTATTTGTCTATCGATATGTTTATCTATCATTCAATCAATCAATCTACCTATCTATATATCTATTTATCTATTTGTCTATCTATCAGTTAATAATTCCATCAATTTATTTGCCTATCTATCCATCTATCTATCCATCAATTTATCCATTTATATATCAATCTATTTATCTGTCTATCTATCCATCTTTCCATCCATTAATCTATCCGTCTATCTATTATTTTATCTATCCATCCATCTAATCATCTATCTATCCATCTATCTATTCCACTATCTATTCATCTACCTATACATATATCTATCCATCTATCTGTCAATTTATATGTCTATCTATCCATCAATCTATCCCTCTATCCTTCAATTTATCCTTTTAGCTATCCATCTATCTATTCGTCTATCTATCTATTTATCTATTCAATTATCTATACATCAATCAATCAATCTCTCTATAAATTTATCTACCCATATATCTATTTTTCTATCTATCTATCTATATGCCATTCTATATGACTTTTTATATGTCTATTTATTTGCATGTCTATTTGTATATCAATTTTTCAATCTTTTTGTTGATTTATTTATCTTTTTATCTATCTATCTATGCATCTGTCTATCTTCTAACCTATCTATCTATCTCTCTTTCTGTCTATCTATTTGTCTGTCTATGTGTTTATTTGTATATCTTTCTATCCATATATCTATCTCTCTCTCTATTTGTCTATCTATCTTGTCTATTTTCCTATTTATCTATCTACTTATCTATTTCACTATCTATTTATCTATATGTCTATCTATCTTTCTAACTAATTGTCTATATGATTATTTGTTTATCTATCTATTTGTCTATCTATCTATTTATCTTTCTATCTTTCAATCTTCTATCTATATGTCTATCTATCTATCTATATGTCTATATATCTATCTGTTTATATGTCTATCTAACTAACTATCTATTTGTTAGTCTATCTATCTATCTTATATTTATCTATCTGTCTATATGTCTATCTATTAGTCTAACTATCTATCTCTCAATCTATTTGTCTATGTATCTATTTATATATCTATTTGTCAAACTATCTACCTATCTATATGTTTATCTATCAAGCTAACTTTTTATCTATCTATCTATCTGCCTATGTATCTATCTATCTATCTATTTGTGTATCTATCTAACTATCTGTCTATCTGTTTCTCTATTTGACTACTTGTCAATCTATATGTATCATTATCTATCCATATATCTATTTTATTTGTTTATCTATATATCTATCTATTTGTCTATATATCTATTCGTCTATCTATCATGTCTATCTTTCAATTTTTTTATCTATCATTGTAACTAACTATTTGTCTATCTAGATATTTATCTATCTATCTATCTATTTATCTATCTATTTGTCTATCTGTCTATCTATCTATCTAACTATATATCTTTCTATATATCTATCTATGTTTATATTTGTCTATCCATTTATTTATCTATTTGTCTATTATATGTCTATCTGTCAATCTAACTATTTATCTATTTGTCTATCTTTTTGTCTATATATGTTTTTCTACTTGTTTAACTCTCTATCTTTATAACTGCATATATGTTTGTTAGTCTATCTTTCTATCTATCTATATGCATGTCAATCTATCTGTCTGTCTATCTATCTAAATCAATCAATCTATCTCTTTTTATAACTATCTCTCTATTTGTATATCTATCTATCTCTCTTTTTGTCTATCTATCTGTCTCACTATTTTTCTATCTATTTGTCTGTCCATCTTTGTGTCTATCTTTATGTCTATCTATCTATATGCATATCTATTTGTATTTCTTTCTTTCTTTCTATCTATCTTTTTTTTATCCATCTATATATATTTTTATCTATTTCTCTATCTATCTATCTAACTATTTCTCTATCTATCTATCTATATGCTGAAAGAATATAATGATGTGCAATATGATGCTTGTATGCATAAACAAGAGATTATCTCTATAATGTATATATCATATGAAGAAATGATATATCATAGTGGGATATTAGTAGTTTTATCTATGAATGAGGCCGATAGTATTATTGGGTATTGAGGGAGACAAGTCAATTATCATTGTCATTTATGAGTCTTCATAGAGCTCCTTTATCATGATGCTTTCTTTAAAGAAGTAAACAAATCTTTTTTTAAATATTGTTGTTGATACTTCTCATTTGTTATCTACTATAGTTTTCATAACTCATCTGATTATTAACTCAGAAGTTAATCATAGTATAGAAAGTTATTATTTACTTAATATTTTCTTCTAGTTTTTTTTAATATTGAAATAGCTACTAAAAAATTATCTAAAATCATTTGTTATAGTAATATACAAGTTGAAATTTGGTTGCTTTTGTCTTTTTTTTTGGATTTATTTGTTGTCTTATTTTTGTAAGTTATATTTGTAAGTAATTAATTTTTAATTTAATTTTTTTTGGATAATGTTAAGATTATATATTTTTATTTTTATGGTTAGATTTTTTATTAGTTTTTTGAATATTATTGATATGTTACTTAATCATTATTTACTTGGCTATTTATTTTTTATTTAATTGAGATGTTATAAATTTTGTATAGTTATACATTTATACAATTTATCAATGGTTATATGAAATAATATATTTTTTTAATAAATGAAATAATATGAAAATTTAATTACCAATTAATAGTTTTCATGGTTATTAGTAATATTATTTATTTTCTCCATTGTTATAACCATGAATTAAATTTTTTTTTCTATTGATTATAAATAGAAAAAAAATTTATAAATAATATTATAAAAAATAACCGTAAAAATTTCATAAACTATTAATCTTAAATTTATTTATTTATGAAATAATATAATTAATGGGTAAATATAAAATACTTTTGTTTTCTAATATTTTCAAATCTAACTCGTCTCTCCCCCATCTGAACATCTCTACGTAATTAGGTCAATTCACTTGTGAAAAACTTTTGACTCTCACAACACACTACCATCGCAGCATCATTTTGAAGAACAATATCAAACCAAGAGCATCTCTCAGAACATACAACCATCATAACATCGTTTCGAAGCTATCTATATGTCTATCTATAAATCAATCTATTTGTTTATCTATCTTTCTATCTATCTATCTATTTATCTATTTGTCTATCTATAGGTCTATCTATCTATTTGTCTATCTATCTCTTTATCTATTTATCTACCTATTTTTTCTATCTATTTGGCTGTCTATTTTTTGTCTATCTATCTGTCTATTTATCTATGTATCTATCTATCGATATATAAGTCTATCTAAACATCAATCTATTTGTCTATCTATATTCCAATCTAATTGTCCATCTATCTATCTATCTACATATCTTTATATATATGTGTCTATTTATCTATCTATCTATTTATTTGTCTAAATATTTATCTATCTATCTATCTTTTTAATTGTCTATTTATCTATTTATCTATCTATCTGTCTGTCTATCTATGTATATATCTTTCTATTTGTGTATCTATCTATCTGTCTATCTATCTATGTATATATCTTTCTATTTGTGTATCTATCTATCTATCTATTTATCTATCTAATTATCTTTTTATTTAAGTATTTATCTATCTGTCTAATAATCATCGATCTATCTATCTATATACCAATCAATCAATTTTACTATGTTTCTCTTAAAAAATATATCTATCTATCTAACATTCTATTTATCAAAGTGTGTAAGAATTTGTCTATCAATCTTTTAATTAATATGTTTATCTATCTGTAAATCTATGTGTCTATCTATCTTTCAAAAAATCTATCTATCAAAATCACTATTTATTTGTTTATCTATCTTTCTTTCTATATATCTTTCAATTTGTCTATCTAACTATCTATTTGTTTGTCTATATATCTATCTATCTATCTATTAGTCTTACTATCTATCTATTTGTTTGTTTGTCTATCTATCTGCCTATCTATCTATTTATAAATTTATCTATTTATTTTTCTATCTATATATCTATCTATCTATATATTTTTTTATCTATCAATCTAATTATTTGTCTATTGATCTATTTATCTATCAATCTACCATTGAATCTATCAATCAATCTATATATCTATCTATATTTTTGCATGTCTATCTATGTATTTATCTATTTGTATATCTATCTATATGTCTATCTATCTGTTTGTATATCTATCAATCTTTTTGTATATCTATCTATATGTATGTCTATCTATCTATCTATCTATCTATTTATCTATCTATCTATTTGTCTGTCTATATATTTTTCAATCTATCTATATATCTATCTTTCTATCAGTATGTCTATCTATCTATTTGTCTGTCTATATATTTTTCAATCTATCTATATATTTATCTTTCTATCAGTATGTCTATCTATCATTCTATCTAACTATATATGTATCTATCTATATATTTATCTACCTGGTTGTCTATCTATATATCTATCTATATGTCTATCAATATGTCTATCTAAATGTTTATCTATATGTCTATTTATCAATCTATCTGTCAGTCTATCGATCAATCTATCTATTTATCTATTTATCAATAAATCTATCAATCTTTCTATCAATCTGTGCATCTATCTATCTAAATATCTATCTATATCTCTTTATATAAATATAAATATCAATCTATCTATTTATTTGTCTATCTTTCTTTTTTCATATCTTTCTAATAGCTTATTAATCTATCTATGTGTTTATTTATATATATCGCTCTATGTCTATTTGTTTGTCTTATCATCTTTCTATTTGTTTATCTTTCTATCTATCTAATTATCTATTTACCTATTTATTTGTCTATCTATCGATCATTCTATCTATCTATCTCTCTCTCTGTCTGTCTGTTTGTCTTTCTATTTGTCTATTTATCATTTTGTCTATCTTTATGTGTATCGATATGTTTTTCTATCTATATATCTATATATATATGTGTCTATCAATCTATATATATATATCTGTCAATCAATCTATCTATCTATCTATTTGTCTATCTATTTATCTCTTTGTCTATCTGTCTTTCTATTTTTCTATCTATATATCTATCTATCTATATATCTTTCTATATTTATAGTTATCTATATATTTATCTATCTATCTATATGTCTATCAATCTATCTATTTATCTATCACTCTATCCATCTGTCTTTTTATCTGTCTATCTATTTATCTATTTATCTATCTGTCTGTCTATATATATATATATATATCTGTCTATCTCTCTATCCAATTTTTTGTCTATATTTCAATATATATGTCTGTATATATATTTTCTATCTATTTATATTTCTATCTACCTATCTATCTGTTTATCTATTTCTTTATCTATCTATCTGTCTGTCTTTCTATTTATCTATGTATCTATCTATATTTCCGTCTATATATTTGTTTAATTTTTCTCTAAGAATCTATCGATCTATCTCTCTATTTATCTATCTATCTATCTATGTTTTATAAATCAATTAATCTATTAGTCTATCAATATCCTTATCAATTTGTCTATCAATCTATTTATCAATCTTTTTATTAATTCAACTATTTATCGGTCTATGTATCTGTGTATCTATCTATTTTTCTTTCTATCTTTTTATCTGTTTGTCTAATTAAGTGTATATTTGTCCATATATCTATCAATCTATCTATATATTAGTCTTTTTTTTATCTATTTTCCATTATGTCTATCTATCTATTTATCTAACTACCGACCTAGCTATCTATTTATTTATCTATCTATGTATCTATATTTCTATCTCTCTATCTATCTATGTATCTCACTATCTATCTTTCTATTTATTTATCTATCTATATATCTCTCTATGTGTGTGTGTGTGAATATTTCTATTTATCTATCTATCGATCTGTCTATCTTTCTGTCTATCTATCTATCTATTTGTCTATTTATTTTTATATCTATGTTTCTATCTATCTATCTGTTTATCTAATTATCTATCTATCTATCTAACTATCTATATATCTATCTATTTTTCTATCTATCTCTCTATCTATATCTATCTATCTATATCATCTAACTTTTTGTCTATTTATCTGACTATCTATCTATCTATCTATTTGTCTATCTGTCTTTCTATTTGACTTTCTATTTATCAATCTATATATATATATCTATCTCTTTATCTATCTATCTATTTATCTATATGTCTTCATATCTATCAATCTAATTATTTATCTATCTATCTATCTATTTATATATCTATACATCTTTATGCGTATATATTTGTCTATCTATCTATGTATCTATCTAACTATCTAGTTATCTTTGTTTCTATTTATATAGCTATCTAATCTGTCTAAATATTTATATATCTATATCTCTATCTATATGTCAATCTATTTGTCTCTCTATATATCTTTCTATCAATCTATCAGTCTATCTATTTATCTATCTATCTATCTGTCTGTCTGTCTATATGTCTATCTATCTATCAATTTATCTTTCTAATAACATGTTGATCTCATTTTCTCTCTATCTGTTTATCTTTATATCTCTATCTTTCTATATATCTATCTATATGACTATCAATCTATCTATCAATTTGTCTATCAATATCTCTATCAATCTGTCTATCAATTTCTTAATCAATATATCTATCAATCATTATATCAATCTGTCTATCTATCTGTGTTTCTATCTATCGATTAGTCTATCTTTTTGTTAGTCTAACTTTCTTTTTGACTATCTGTTTGGCTGTCTAGTATAAAAAAAATTGCCAATCTAGTGATGGATTTTACCAGCGGACTTTATCCGTTACAAATTTGTGATGGATTCTTGATGGAAACAAACTTAGTGATCGATTTATAGACAGAAAATATTTCGTCACTATAATAAGGCAATAAGTTGGTAGGAGCTATTAGATAGCGATGGATTATCAAATACATCATTATATTAGCTATTGATTATTAGTTCCATCTCTAAGGAACTTTTAGAATTTTAGATAACAAAATTATGTTTGGAATAGTGACCGATTCTTAGTTCCATGGCTAATTTAGCGACGGAATTTGGGTCTGTCACTAAATATGGGACGAAATTATATTTTCGTCACTAAATTTAGCAAATGTATAGTTATTTTTATTTTAATGAATATTGCTTTGATTCAAGAATAGCATGATATAATTTTCAGTTAATTAATACTTTTAAAATATTTTAGTTTATTTATTAATATTTTTTTTCTCATTTGGTTATAATTTTTTTTTTCCGTACAATTAACGGAACTTTAATTAAATGAATTTAAAAATATATTATATTGATTTACTCATTTAAACTTTGGTTGTTAACTTTGTTTTTGTAACAACGGAAGTAAATTTAAGCTAAGTTTTGTGTAATGTATCATAATAGTTAGTAGTTATTTTTTTTGTGAACCAAATATTTATAAAATAATAATTATATAATATAATAAATATGAAAATAATAACAATAAAACATATATAAAATAAATTTAAAAGTATTGTTAAAAAATAAAATCTTTATTACAAAATGTAAAATGTTTCTATAGACCATATTATTTCTATTTACAAAATATAAATGGAAATAATTATACAGCATGCCATATACCATATTTATATTTTTAATATAACTTTGGTGTCATTACTTTTTCCAAAACAATGCCCTTTTTATTTTAGATCCAAAACTTAATCATTTTGAGCTTCCCTAAATCAGTTTATTTTATTTTTTTGTGAAATCTTCTAAGTCACTTTAAACTAAACTTTAAATCTTATTCTCTTCAATTTTTTTAGATAGTAGCCTAAATTCCCCAAGCCATTCCAATCCAATGTAATTGCTACCCATAACTGCCAACCATCATCACCCCACCACCATCCATCACCATCTTCTTCAATCACCGCTATCAACAGCACCACCCTCATTTTCTTCTATTTTGCTCAGGAAAGTCTTGTGCTATGCGTGCAAAAAATCTAGTGCTAACTAAAATCATTGCACGAATTTGGGTTGTTACTAGAATCGTTGATGTCTAACTCTGACATGGTTGATGATTTTATTTTGCTGGTTTGTTGTTCTTCTTTTTAAATTTTCTACCTTAGTATTGAGGCAAGAAACATTATCAAACTGATTTTTCTCTCCTTCATGTAACTTAATTAATCCTTGAGAGGAAGGGCCTTTATGGATAGAACCCTCAATTGAAGTTAGCATTGATACATTGTGACTAGTTTATGTGTTTAGCTTTTGATAATTAGTTGTATGCATGAAAGTATTTCATTTTAAGTTTTTACTACATGGACTACAAATTAAACTACACCATTGTATCAATGGAAATTTTATTTGTATTAATATAACATGTTGAAATTTGGTAAATATGTAAGTATGATTACAAAATGAAGTTATATTATATATCTTGAATTCAAAATCATGTTATAAGTTGTTAATGGTTTAACCATACAAAGGTTAATGATTTGTTCTTTTAAAGCTTATTAGATTATATTTTTTAATGAGGTTATTGTTTGTTTTACATATATGTTATATTTTAATTATTTTATAAGGTTGCAAGCAAAAATTTTATTCCATTTATTTTTATATGTAGCTGAAAAATTTTATTGTTGGATTCTTGAATTAGGGTAGGCATAAAGATAGGCCTACATATAAACATTAGAGAAAATATGACAAAATCGATAGTGGATTGATTATCGGATGAAAGATGGTGCTTTTACTATAGAGTTCGAAATGGACATCAAGTGATTCATTAATTTTTCACTGAGTCACCCAGAATTGATGGACCAAAGTAGGATTCAGGGTCCATGCGATCATCATAAGTGTTAGATTTAAAATTTTCAAGAGGTAAATACTATGAGATATCATCTAGCACAGTATGGATTTGTCTGTGAATATTATAATTGGTATCTACGTGGTAAGCCTATCGAGTAAGATACTGGGGAATTCGATGTCAATTTCAATGAACTCATAGACTTAGGATTTGTCAATCCTCAACCATACAATGCTTTTGATACAATGCTAATTGATGTTGCTGCCCTTCCTTTAATCCTAATGTCATTGAAAAGGACCCGAACCTAACAGCTGCAAAATTATTTGAAATGCTGAATGCAACTGATTAGGAGATCTGGCCTGGTAATATATATCATTCAAAGTTATCTGCTATTGTGATTGAACATTAAATCTAAACACCATTTATATGAACATGCTTATGATGATATTATTCAATCGATATCCAAGTTACTACAACCGGACAATGTGATGATTGATAGCTTCTACAGCACCAAAAAATTAGTTCAGGCTTTGGGTCTACTAGTAGAAAAGATTCATTATTGCATTAATGGTTGCATGATATACAGAGGTGAAGATAGTGAACTTAAAAGTTGCAAGTTTTGTCACCATACCCATTTCAGGAGACCAATGCATGGATCTCATAAGCAGAAAACAAATTTTCCTTATAAAAACATGTACTACTTTCCCTTGGCTCCCCAATTATAGAGATTTTTTGCATCTAATGCCACAGCTAAAGAAATGAGGTTGATTGCTGAGGATGAGTCTGAAGATGACGTTATGCATCATTGTTTAGACTCTGAAGCTTGGAAAAATTTTAATCAAACTCATCCTGATTTTGTAGTTGTAAGTCAAAATGTTTGACTGGGTCTTTGCACTAATGGCTTTAATCCATTTGGTCAATCCGGACAACAATATTCTTCATGGCTGGTTATATTGATGCCATACAATTTGCCCTCATGGATGTGCATTAAAGATTAATATATGTTTTTATATATAATTGTGCCTAGGCTAAAGAATCCAAAGGGAAAGTTGGATGTTTTTTTACAACCTTTAATTGTAGAGTTGAAAACATTGTGGGAGGTGGGGGTATGTACATATGACATTTCAAGGAAGCAGAGTTTTCAAATGAAGGCTGCTCTAATGTGGAAAATTAGTGATATTCTCGTATACTTAATGTTGTCAGGATGGAGTACTACATGGAAGCTTGCCTGTCCTCATTGCATGGAAGATTAATATGCATTTACATTGAGTAAAGGGGGCAAGACATTATGGTTTGACAATCATCATAAGTTCTTACCAAGACATCATCAATTTCGAAGGAATAAAAATTCTTTTTTGAAGGGTAAAACAATGGGAAAAGTTGTACAATATGTGTGATCAGGAGAAAAAATATTAGTGTAAATTGAGCAATTAGGGTTGAAGAAAGTGATAGAAATAGATGCCGAGTCCACAAATGCTTGTATTTTCAAGAGTTACGAATGTGGATGGAAGAAAAGTATCACCTTTTGGGATTTACCTTATTGGAGTACAAATCTCATTCAACATAATCTAGATGTCATGAATATTGAAAAAAATGTCTTTGATAATCTCTTCAATACTGTTATGAATGTTGAAGGAAAAACAAAAGACAAAGCAAAGTCTAGGGCTGGAATAAAAGAGTTTTTTCGACGAGTAGAGTTGCACCAAAATAACAGCACAGGTAAATATCCAAAAGCTACTTATACTTTGGATAAGTTAGGAAAAAAAATTTTGTGAATGGTTGAAAGAACTTTGATTTTTTGACAGGTATGCCACGAATATGGCAAGGTGTGTTGATATGAATAAGCTCAAATTATTTGGCATGAAAAGCCATGATTACCACATGTTTATGCAACGGCTAATTCCAATAGCATTTTGTGAACTATTGCCAGAGAATGTGTGGTCATCTTTGACAGAGATGATTAACTTTTTTTAAACAACTTACATCTATAGTAATAATAGTGGAAGACATGAGGCGACTTGAAGATGAAATTTTTATTATTATCTGTAGGCTTGAGCGTATATTACCTCCAAGTTTTTTTGATTGTTTGGAGCATATCCCCATTCATTTTCCATATGAAACAAGGATAGCAGGTCTTGTTCAATACCAATGAATGTACCCATTTGAGATGTTAGCACAATAAATAACTCATATGAATTTGATTTGTCAATCTAATTTAAAATGACATAATATTTCATGTAGCTTGACAAAGATTATCTTTAGGTACCTTCGAAGGTTGAAAAATAATGTGCGCAATAAAGCAAAAGTTGAAGGTTCTATATGCAATGCATATTTGGTTGAGGAGACATCTTCATTTTGTGATCATTATTTTGAGCCATATGTCAATACAAGATATCGAAGAGTGCCACGAAATATAATTGTCGTTGATAGAGATGAAACTCAAGAACATGAGGGGATGCTTTCTATATTTAAGCATGGGGGTAGCGCATTTGGCAAGGATAAATTTTGATATCTTACTTCGAATGAATATCATGGAGCTCGCACGTATATTCTATTGAATTATGAAGAAGTAAAGCCCTATATTTAGTAAGTATTTAAATTTTTTAAAGAACTGATTGAAAACTAATTTATATATGCACAATTGTTTATGTAATTGCTGAAACTAATGGTTATTTGCTATAGATTATTTGTTGCTAGAATAAGAGAACATCAACCATATGTTGAAGAAGCTGAAGTTGATGCTAAACTTGATAAAGACTTTGCATCTTGGTTTGAGGCACATATGATTAATAAAAATTCAACTCTCTATATATATATATATATATTGTTTGATTTAGTTACCCATAATTCTTAAAACTTTCAATTTTTTTATAGGCTCATGATCCGATTTCGAATATCTCCGGCCTATTCATAAAGGACCTTGCAAAATGACCTTTATGAGGTGTTAAGGTGTTTCCTAGATATTATGTGAATGGATATAAGTTTCACACTTTGGGACATGGATCAAATAAAGCAACCATGAATAGTGGAGTGTGCATAAAGGGTTCTAATTTTAGTGCAATAGAATTGGACTTTTATGGTCAACTAATTGAGGTTTTATAGTTGGAATACCCCGCATTACTATAGAAAAGAGTCATATTATTCAATTGTTAGTGGTTTGATCCGACACAAAGTATAGGTACAAGAAGTTGCCCTAAGTATAAGCTAGTTGATGTGAACCTCACAAAAAGATTCAATAGATATGAGCCATTTATTCTTGCGGAACAAGCAATGTTGGTCTATTATGCATATTATCCAAGCACACAAAAAAACATGTGTAATCGGCGGGTTGTTTGCAAGATAAAAGTTTGAGGGGTCATAGAAGTAGACGAGACATCAAAAATTTTTCTATTAAATGTAGGAGCATTTCAAGAGGATGTCATCAAAACTAGAGGTGTAAAACGGGCCGGGCCGGCCCGGCCCGGCATGAGGCACGGCACGGTTCGGCCGTGCCTGGGCCGGCCCGGCACGTTCAAAAACCGTGCCCGGGCCCGTGCCGTGCCTGGCCCTGCACGGCTCGTGCCTAGGCACGGCACGCCGGCACGGGTCCATCCCGTGCCGGTCCCGCAGGCACACGTGGCACTGGCGGCGTGCCACGCGTGCCGTGGCGTGAGTCGTGACTCGACCCATTCGGGCCCCCCCGGTAAAAAGACCGCGGGTCGGGTCCAACCAGACCCGACCCGCGGTCTTTTCTGCCGAAAACCGACAGAACCGAGAAAATCGAATTTTCTAACGGAAAAAAAAAATTTTCAAACTTTGAGCGATTTTCAGCCCTTGGATTCGACTCCAACGGCTAGGGGGCAGAATCCGACGGTCCTCGTGATTCTGCCCCTTAAATATATTAAAAAAATTCAAAAAAATAATAAAAAAATAATTTTTTTTTTTAAAAAAAAACTTTATTTAGCCTATAAAATCTACCCCCCTCCCTATAAAATTTATGTTTTTCAAAAACATAAATCCTCTCAATATTTTCTCTCTCTCACATAAACCGTGCTTCTCTCTCTCGGCCCTCGTGATTTTGATTTTGGCTTGGATTTTCGTGAAACTCAACTTGAGTTTTGAACATCAAAGCTTCCTGCGATGCATCTTGCACGTGAGTGACCTCATTGCTTTTACCGGGTAATATAATTTACTTTTTTTTATTTTCTCTCTCTAAAGCTTCTCTCTCTAGCAAAACGTACGAAAAATAAAAAATGACAAATTCACCTAACACATATTTAAATTTGGAAAATGAAAATGTTAGTGTTACACAAACGTCTGTGGCTCCTGAAACTTTGGTTTCTCCTATCATCTCAGCCCAAAGTTCTAAAAAACAAAAAACTAGGAGGACTTCTGTAGTTTGGACACATTTTAAAATCATAACACAATTAGATGTTAGGGGTGAGGAACATGAAATGGCACAGTGCAAATATTGTATGCGACTTTTAACATGCAGGAGTACATGTGGGACTGGGCACCTAAAGAGGCATGCTGAAATATGCTCCAAAAAACATGGACCGTTAGATCCAAGGCAAACCCAACTTGGCACTACATTTTTTGAGACTGGATCGAGTTCAGTCTCAAAGTTTACTCCCTTCGTATACTCCAGCGAGTTGGGTAGGGACGGCATGGCCAGGCTCATCACATTGATGGGTCTTCCGATCAGATTTTCGGAAGATCCGAGGGTAGTGCGCATCATGCAGACTTATTTTCAGCCATCCTATCGTAGGATTCCTAGGTCCACATCTAGGAGTGACATACTAAAGATATATAAGTTAGAAAAACAAAAAATAATTAAGGAATTTTTGGCATTTAGTGGAGTGGTGTCCGTGACGTCCGATATATGGACATGTCACGATGATTCTTCTTATGCATGTATCACGAGTCATTATGTCAATTCAAACTGGACAATAAATAAAAAAAATATTAGGATTCACTGAGATTCTTCATCCTCATGATGGCCCGGCCATTTTTGAGTGTATGATGAAAATATTTAGGGAATATAAAATTCAAAATAAAATTTTTAGTGTCACTTTCGATAATGCTGCGAATAATGGAGTAGCGATCAATATGTTTGTTAGGAATATTAGAGACGCACCTTTAGGAGAGATATTTCATGTTAGATGCATGTGTCATGTTATTAACCTGATAGTTCAAGCGGGTATGAAGGTGTGTTCCCCCACGTTGGAAAATATACGCAATGCACTCAAGTATATTCGCACTCCTCGCAGACTACAAGAGTTTGGTAATCTCTGTTTGTCTGCGAATCTTAAGAAGAAGAAATTCCAATCTGATGTGAGACATCGTTGGAATTACACGTACCTGATGTTGGAATCATGTGTTGGATACGAACACGTGATATCCGACTACGTCAATAGTAAGAGTGGCGAACTTATTGTTGATGACACTGACTGGGATTCAGGAATTTCATTTATGAAATTCCTGAAGATATTTTATGACACGACGAACATGTGTTCGTCGGTTTATACGCCCACCACTTGCATTGCACTCCGTTGCATATGCAACATTAGTAGCATGTTTAGGATGTATCGAGCGGACCCGACGCTCAGCCATATGGTTGCAGAGATGGAGACCAAGTACCTGAAGTACTGGTCCACCATTCCATCTCTTTATTGCCTCGCAGCATGCATGGACCCTAGGGCTAAGGTGGAAGGGGTTGAAAACAGCCTGACTTTCATTTCCTCGTGCATGAACCTGGAAGAGCCACCTCAAGGGTTCATTTACGAGAAGTTGACAGACCTGTTCACATACTACGATACTAGGTATGGTGGTGGTGGTGTTGAGACTGTGAGTACGGACTCTGATACCTTGTTCGGAGATGACGCTTATTCCATTAACCTAGCGAGGGGGAAACGTAGGGGTGGACCTTCACATAGGAGCGAGCTGTCTCGGTACTTATATACCGATTACTGCTCAATCCTATCACCTTCTGACAATAAGAATCTTGATTTATTACAGTGGTGGAAATCATATGAGTCCGCCTATCCCGTGCTATCTAGGATGGCACGGGATCTACTGACTCCTCCGGTGTCGAGCGTAGCATCGGAGTCTGCTTTTTCTGTTGCAGTGAACATGATTTCGGATAGGAGATCGAGATTACGTCCAGATATGGTTGAGGCCTTGGCATGTTTGAAGGATTGGGAGGAATCGAGATTTAGCATCAGTGATCGTGATGAAGCTGGGACTGTGACAGACACTGCAGTCGCATCCACATTCACTACGATGGCGGAGGAGCTGATTGCCGATGATGATGACCCATATGATACTGATCTTGATGTTGCGGCTGATGATTCTCATGATATGCCGCTTGACGATTGATGCTCATCTGCTCGTTTTTTTCGATATTTTTTTATTTTTTTTATTTATACGCTTTGTTTGTACTTTGTGTTATACGTTGTGTTGAAACTTATACTTTTTTTTTCGGAGTATTGGTTTCAAAAGCATGAATGGTAATTTTTATTTGTGTAGTTTAAATTTTTTTTAATTAAAATTTTTACTAACTTAATGTTTTTATTTATTATTTTAAGATTTAAATTTTATTTTAAAATTTATTAACTTTAAATTTTAATATTTAATTAATATATTATAATATTAAAATATGCTAAACTTAATTGAAAAAAAAAATAAATTTTCTAATTTTTGTTTGTTACATACTTACATTTAATTTTAAATGTAATATTTTTTACAAAAAATTTTATTTTTTATTTATTACATAAACTCTAAAGTAAATACAGATAAACAGAAACTTAATAAAAAAATTAAAAAAAAAAATTTTTATAATCTGCATTCTGCCAAGTGCCAAGCACGGGGCCATGCGCCCGTGCCCGTGCTTGGCTCCCGGGACCCAGACCCAGGTTGAGCCGGTCCAGGAGACCAGCTCCAGTAATGCGGCTCCCCCCCGCCCCGCCTCGCCTACCATGCCCCTGCCGTGCGCCCGTGCCGCCTGGCCAAGCCAACCGTGCCCGAGCGGGCTGGGAACGGCACGGCACGGCCTCGCCGTGCCCACGGGCCGTGCCGTGCCCGACTTTAAAAAACCGTGCCGTGCCCGGCACGGCACGGTAGCACGGCGGGTCACGTGAAAAATGGGCCGTGCCGTGCTGGGCCGGCCCGTTTGACACCTCTAATCAAAACCCATTATCTTGATATTGTAGTAGACAAAGAACCTAAATCATTAGTTGATCACAGTTGTCCTTTTGTAGACATTGAGGATATAGAACTTCAAGAAAATGAGGAGGTGGAACTAGAAATAGAGTCAGATGAAGAATATGAAGATATAGATGATAATGATAATAATGTGACAATATTGAAGATTAAAGCCTTTATATTATTGTGTCATTATGAATATATTTATAATATTGTTTTCAATTACTAGTATTTTTTTCTTGCATATATATGTATCCACCGTAAGCATGTTCATTATAAATGTGTTATTTTGTATTTATGTTCATTTAAGGTATGAGAGGTGACCATTCAACAAGGAGCATAGTTAATTCTGGAGGTTGAGGGGTAACTAAACTATCTGCACCAGCCGTCCTACCTACAAGAACTGCCCCGCCAGCTTTAGGTTTGACACCTACCTTCAATGTGGAGAACTTACCACCACCTGCCCCACAGACGGATATGGTGTCTTCTACCACATCAGTACTAGCCAGGTCATCAACCACATATGGTATCACATAGAGAAAGAATATAGAAACAGTTGATAGGGAGACCACGTATGCTTAAAATGTTTATTATGCCACTTATTGTTTTTTGGTTGGTTGCTATACAAGATAATTTATTTTCATATGAGATTTAACATTTAATATTCTTTTGTAATTTTTGCAATTAATATCTTTCAAGTGCTTCAATGAACATTACTAAGATTTTCAAGCATAGACTAGAAATGGAGGGTACAACATGAAGGTTGGTGCCTGCCAATACTAAAGAGTTCTATTGGGATGAATTTAAGGTATTTCATATGTACTTGTTCACTTGTTACCATTGCACACTTGACAAGATTCTTTTAATGTATTTATGTAAACTAATTGCTATTTTGTTGGGTTATTGCATCTATATGATTCATCATTCAAATGTGGTGAAAGTGTATGTGTTTGATGATGATGGAATTTTTTTGTTTTTTTCAGCCAATATTATGTTGGTATTGCTATAACAATGAAACTTTTGTTTCATTAATCACAATTTTTTTTATTCTTAAAGTCTTCCTTTTTATTCGGAATATCTTTATTAGATTGGGTTCATTATGATAGCGTTTTTTCCTTTTTAAAGAGATGTTTGGCAGCAACATTTAGCTATCATTATTCCTGTAGCTACCAAAACTTTTTCTAGAAACTTATTGTTCTATATTTTGTGGGAAACTTGTTGCATCTAATAGGATTTCATTTAGAGTAAAGTATGATTTGTTCATGTTGGAAGTTGTTTTATGTGGCTAGTTGGTGTGAAAACTTGTTATGTTTTTGGTTTGATCATGTATTTAATGTATATGTTGAGGGCTAAGTTACAGGTGCTTTTTGTGGAACCTTATGTTTAAATAGTAGCAAGATATGGTGATGTGACAGCTTCTTTGGTCCACAAAAAACGTTCCAATTAGTAGGTAGATATCAGTAAAAAAACTCAATTTCCATGTGTTTTTGGTATTTAATTTATTAGATAAATTTAGTAAGAAATTTTACATCAATGTGGATAATAATTTAGATTAGATCAATTTAAAAGGAGGGGTGTATATTATTTCTAGTCCAAATGGGAAAAAAGGGTGAGGACACTTGAGGGAAAGATGTCTAATTCAATAAGTAAGCTATCAATTAATGAGGTTACTTATTGAACTCACCTTTATTGAACCAAATTAATTATGAAAAAACAATTGTTATGGATATGATAAACTAGAACATATTAATATTCAGGAAAAATGTAGCTATAATAGTTGTATATAATGTTTTAGTACAGAGATGCATATCAGCCTATGTATGATAGAAACTACCCTTCTATTCATCTATTCGAGCATTAAACCTGAAGAAGAAAAAAAATCTTGAAGAAAATATGTTGGTTGGAAAATATTTTGCTATATATAGGTCATGGAAGAAAGCATACACCTAAATATAAGAACAAGACATTGACAATATTTACATGTTATACATCTTAATCAATATATGTATGCATATAAATTGTTGATGAATTGGAATCATAGATAAAGCAAGCATCCTCTACTCTACTCAAACTCGACCTATGCATTTAATTATGGCTAACAACACTTCTGCTTGTTGCTCATAGCAAATAAATGCTACTTGTTGCTAGCTGAAAAAAATTACTGCATGTTGCTGGATGCAAAAAAAATTACTGCTTGTGCTTTTTAACGAAAAAATATAGCTTTTTGACAACAGTATATGGGTCTTAATTTAAATATGTGTGTATGTATGTGTCCATTAATTTATCATGGATAAATGGATTTTGATGGTGATGGACCATTTGATCTTATTTGTATGTTGATGTTGTAAATTGAATGTGCCTTTTTTTAGGTTGCTCTGCTACCAGCCTTTATGTTGCATGTCCTCATCATTTTATGGGCATTGCAAATTGATTATTTGTAATTTTTTTGGTTTTTGGTAGCTAAGCTTAAAATAATGCAGTGTAAGTTCAGTTCTGAACCACTAAGAATCCATACACATTCTAAAATGTATGTTAATAGTCTTTAGTTTCATTTGATACAATATTAAGCAAGTAGCCAATAGGTGGTGTAGTATTTATTTGATAAAATATTGAGAAGCCAATAGGTGGTCTAGGAAATAGAAGGATATAAAATGGTAAAATATTTATAAACAAAAGCAAAAAAGACACATATCTTGATAAGGTAACCCGAATGCTCTAAGGAGCTGAACTTGTGTTGTGTGTAATAAGATCGCATAAGTGTTAGAAAAGAGATTCTATAGATATTAGATATGATGGTGTAGTATCTAATTTGGATTTTCTCCCTTTTTCTTTATTTTTTTCAGATTGGTTATAGTTGGGTATTAACATGAAATAGAACATATCACCTCCATTTATTATTTTACTCTCTCCTTGAAAGTTATGATGCATGAAGATGATATTGCTTTTAAAGTTAAAATATTTGATTATTTTTTTGATTTATTGGTCTAAGATTAGAGAGAAAATGATTTTACTAGCAATATGAGTAACAACATCTTTATATTTTAACATTTTTAGCCCCTTGTAATTTGTTTATGTGCCGCTTACAAAAGAAAAGATGGTTTAAGATCATTCAAACTTGTTAAAATTGTATTATTTCAAAATCACATTGTGCTACTAATACTGTATGTGGTTATGCATTTTTATTTGTTGAAATATATGTATATATTTTTTTCAGAAAGCATGTAACTAGGATGATTAAAATGATGCATTAGTCAAGAGAACGTTTTATAGGGTGGCAGGAAAGCGATATGGGGATTGGTTGTGCAAGATGCGAATCGAAGGAAAAAAGGATGATAATATAGCAGAAGATATATAGGAAAGCTGGCAGCAACATTGGAATACTCCTGAATATGAAAAGAAACGTGAACATGCTACTAAAAATTGTCGTACATAAGAGGGAGGACATGGCACTGGTCTTTCCACACATATAGGTGGCTCTAGATCCACAATTCAACATTGTATTGTTTTGGTAAGAATTTTATGAATATTTTTTTAAATAACATTTCCTCATCATCTTATTCGAACTAATTAATTTTAGTAGGAAAAGGAATTAAAACACCCCCTCCCCCCCCACGTCATTTGAAGTGTTCAAGAAGATGCACACCAAAAAAGATGGTGCTTTCACTGACAAAAGATCTAAGGACATCAATATAAGATTTCAATTTTGCTTTATTAAAATAATTCAACAATTATTCTTAAATAATTATTAATTTTATAATGAATTAAATATAGGATGCTGTGGAAACCATGGTTGCCTTTCCTTCTAAGACTGAGGAGGATTCAATGGAGCTTGTGGAGGTTAACACGAGCCAATTATATCTACATTTTTTTGGATGTAAAAAAAAGGCAAGTGTATGGCCTTGGCTCTCAAGTGTTTGCATTTAACCTTGAGACTTTTAGTAGTTCTTCTAGAACTTCACGCTATGATTTTACATCTGATGAACATTTCATAAAATGTGTGAATGAAGTGGTTGTGTAGAGGGTGAGAGTAGAAGTCCAAGAACTTCAACTCAAAATGAATGAAAATGTGAGATTGTATAAAGAGTAATTAGAATAGCAATTTCAACAAAAGATGGAGCTGTTTGAAAGTATGTTTAATGCACAATCTCAATCCAATGCCCAGCATCCAGATCCTACCAAACCAACTTCTACACCCCAAAAACCATATCTAGCACTACAAGAAAATATCAATTTAGTTAGGGAATTTTAGCTAGATATCAATCCCTGGCTAAATTACAAGGGATTAGCTAGGGAATAACAAGAGATTGATGCTTTTTTATGAAAAAAAATAACAACAGATTAGCAATGGATTAGTGAGAGAAAGTTTTTTGAAAATTCTTGTAAAGAAAAGCGGGAGATTTAGCGACAGATTAGTGACGCAAAATTTTAATAAATTAGGCTAAAGAAAAATGGGGATTTTAACGACAGATTTACCAATGGATTAGCGACGGAAAATTTTCATAACATCCGCTCTAGGAAAGCGGGAATTTTAGCAACAGATTTTGTGACGGAATATCTCTTGTCAATAAAATCCTTGATTTAGCGACAGATTTAGTGACAGAATTTCCCTTACTAATAGAATCTTTGATTTAGCGATGGAATTAGCAATGGAATTTTCATTGCTAATAAAATCATTGATTTAGTGATGAATTTAGTGATGGATTTAGTGACGGAATTTCCATTACTAATAAAATCCTTGATTTATCGATGAATTTTGTGACGGAATATCTCTTGCTAATAAAATCTTTGATTTAGCGACGGATTTAGAGATGAATTTTCCTTTGCTAATAAAATCTTTGATTTTGTGACGAATGTTTCCTTGCTAATAAAATCCTAGATTTAGTGACGGATTTAGCGAGAGATTTTTTTTTCTAATAAAATCCTTGATTTAGCGACGGATTTAGCGACAGATTTTGTCCTACTAATAAAATCCTTGATTTAGCTACGAATTTAGCGATGAATTTTCCCTAGCTAATAAAATCCTTATTTTATAAACGGATTTAGTGTGTAAATATCACTAGCCAATAAAATACATATATTAGTAATGGATTTTGCAATGGAATTTCCCTAGAAAATAAAATCCTTAATTTTGCAAGGGAATTTCTCTAGCTAATAAAATTTGTAATTTAGCGACGGATTTTCTCGGGCTAAAAAAATCCGTATTATAGCGATGAATTTTCTATAGCTTATGAAATCCATAATTTAGCTACGGATTTAGCGATGCTATTTTCCCAGCGAATATTTAATTATATAATTTTATTTATTTATTATTGTTTTTAATATTTTATTTAATTTTTTTTATTAAATGTACGTTATTGATCTATAGATGAGCAATCCTTGAAACACACATTCTCCTAGTAAATTCATAAAAAATGATATTATAAATAATTAATTTAAAATAAATAAAAATACAAAAAAGTTTATATTAATAAAAACTAAAATAAATATTTTTATGATGTAATAGTTTTAATATACAAAAAATTTTTCTAAAATTTTTAATTAAGAAACTAAATAATTTAAATTATAGTAACATTAAATAATCAATTCAAAAACTATAAAATTTTTTTCGATATTTTAAAAATTAAATTAACATACATTAAAATTTCTACTTTAAATGTAAATTAATTCATTGTAAGATAAAATATAAAATATTTTCAAAAATATCTGAATTGATGAATAAACTAGTAAATATTAATATTATTATAAATATTTAAAAAATTTTATAATTATAGAAAACTTTTAAAAAAATAAACAATACAAATTTTTAAAATCTTGAAATATAATAAAAATATAATTTTTTTCAATAAAGGTAAAAGAAAATATAATTATAATTATAAATAAATACATAGATGTTTAATCCTACTAAAATTTATAAAAATTAAACAAATGAGTAATATTTTTACAATTAGCTTTTAACATTATGTTTTTTTAAAATAATAAATATTAATTTTTTTAATTATCTTCTCACTTTAAGTAATTTTTTGAATTTTATAAATTATAAATGATATCAAATAATATGAAATTTTATGCGTTTAAAATTATTTCATATTATATTCGTAAACATTAATATGGCTTCTAATAAATGTATAACCATAAAATATAAATTTTTATATAATTTTTAATATTACAAGTATTTTATAACTTTTAGGCGAGTGGCTAGAAGACAAATCATCTTTTCATTAATGTCTTATTATATGAAGTTTGTTAATTTTGTACCTATTTGATATTTTTTCTAAGGCAAAACATTATTATTATTATTATTTATATATTTATTGTTTAATTAATATTATAATAAAAAATTGTAAGGTATTTGTTTTCATTTGTATCTTGCTACACGCACATTAATTTTGTTTAAAATATTTTGATAGTAAATAAAATTAATGAGTATTTTTGTATTATATATATATATATATTGTTTATTTAATGTTTTAAGAATTAAAAATATAAATGTTTTCCTAAAATATATATTCTCTCTCTTGACTTGATGCATCTCTAAAAGAATCAAATTCCTCTGCATTCGGAAATCTATCTCTTGATGCCGATTCAACTAAAATTAATTCGATCTTTAAGTTTTAATTTGTTATTGATTTGAGTTTGTTTATACATTTATTCTTCATTGATTATCTTGGATTGTTTATTTGAAGAGTAAGCATTTTTATTCTATTTTTTTGTTTTCTAATTTCTTCTTTAATCACCATGGTATGCTTTGATTTCTTATGTAAATTTATTCGTATACATGCTTCATGTATTTGAGATATAATGCATTGTCATTGTGTGGTTTTTGATGGTGACCATATACAAAAACAATATATAAATAGTATATATACTTATTGCCGACTTGATATCTACAAAAATAGTATACATCAATATACATGTGTATTTTATACATAACTAGTATTCATACTTAGGTAAGCCGGCTTAATATCTACACAAATAGTATACATCAATATGCATGTGTATCTTATACATAACTAGTATACATACTTAGGTATGCCGACTTGATATCTACAAAAAATATTCAAAAATGAATAATGATTGAATTCAAAAATAAAATAAAATAAAATAAAATTAATAAAATGAATAAAATAATTGTTCAGCATGTCAAATTAAATTAAACTGATTATACTCAATTGAACCAGTTTGAACTATTCTACCAACTTCTAGAAAACTCAATAATATTCACACATGTAATTGAAAATAATTGAGCAAAAGTTTCTCAATTCACTTTGAAATGTTCTCATGATATGTGTTGTTGTGTGCTAGGATCCCTAAATCATATTTATTAATAGGCAAGATTCCGAGTATTTTAATTTTTGAAGCAACATTTAGTAAGCCAACACATATCTTTCACATGTCAAGTCAATCCTTGGCAGGTATACACATCACTATATAACAAGCACACTTTCAAGCACTTGGCATTAATGCACAAGAACACATAGTAAGCACATAATCAATACTTATCACTCATGTAAGCCAATACATGGAAATCATACATGCTAACACATGATATTCATGCAAGTAAGCTTGTAATAAGCTTGTAAGTCAACATATGATATACAAATAATTATTCTTATTAATTTTTACATTGAATTTATTGTCATTTTTCCTACATGATTCATTTATATTCTTATGGTTGCACTTATCTTTAACAAATATTATCATGGTGTGTGTGTGTGTGTGTGTGTGTGTGTGTGTGCGTGTGTGTATAGATTTATATTTTTCATGTATCTAACATTTTGTTAATTAAATTTAACTCAAAATTATCTCAAACATAATAACTTCATATTTATGGTTCTTGAAATAAAACACTAATAATTTCAATATTTCTTCAATAGATGTCTCGTAGTGTGTGATTCCTTGTGATCTTTCTTGTGTTAGTGATGAGTTGACTTGTTGAATCAATTTTAGTAATATTAAAATAATGATTTCATACTGATATAGTAAGTTCAACATATAGCAATCTGGCATGGACAAGGATTACAATATCGGTTTCAACGGATATATCGGGACTTGGATTTTTCAGATATATCGGATATATCAAAGATATATCGGTATGTTATTGTATATGAGCATCAATAAAGGATAGATATATCGGTCTTGATAGATATATCGATACTTAGAATTTTTGAATATTTCGGAGATATATTGGTGGATATATCAGAAATTTTTATCCTTGGTCATGGATACTCAAGCTAAGATAGTATAAAATATATGAACCAAACATTTTTGTACATGATTACTATCAAGAATAATATTTTTTTAAAAAAATAGCATGGTAATAATAATCCAAACATCTCTTCGCTATAGAAGCAATAGTAAATGGTCATTCAAAGTAACTTCCTGCTCATGTGGAAAATGGTAGAAATATTGTATTTCTTCTATATCTCTCTCTCTAAACATCATTGCTGGCTATATTTTAGTTATCTATTTATGTTGTATGACTATATATAAATATTTATATAATTATATATATATAATTGTATAACTTTATAACACTATATTAATTAAATATAACTATATTTGTAAGTATGTATACATATATGTAAATTATATATTTATTTATAACTTTATATATTTATGTATAACTATTTGTATTGAATATATCTATATATAACTATTTGTTTAACTATATAAAAATATTTATAGTTATATATACTAAATGTATAATAACATATAACTATAAATAATTGTATCTTATTATATGTATTACAATAAAAACTTTATACATAACTATATTTAAATATATAATTTACAACTTATATTTAATATACATTTGTATATATTAGTGTTCAAAAATGTATTTTACTATATCTATACCTATACATAGTTATAGGTATATATATATATAATTATATAAATAAATATATGTACCTACATGTATAAATAAAGTTTAACTATATTTATACATGTATTTACCCCCAAATTTAGTGGTAAACAGTTATAGTTTGATGACCATTGTAAGTTTCTACCTACGAATCATCCATTTCAAAGAAATAGAACTATATTTCAAAAAAAAATTGTGATGATAATTGCACCAGTAGTTCATTCAGGAGATGATGTTATGCCAAAGATTCAGAGTTTGGGTTTGAAGAAGGTAACTGAAAAGGAAGCTACTAGAAGTAATGGACCAAAAAGAAAATTATTTGGTTGAAGGAAACATAGTATATTTTGGGACTTTCCCTATTGGAAGTCCAATTTAATTCATTATAACTTAGATGTAATGCATATTGAAAAAAATGTTTTTGATAATGTTTTCAACACTATCCTTAATGTAGATGTAAAAATAAAAGACACTTTAAAATCAAGATAAGAGCTGAATGATTATTATCGGCATCCTGAATTGAAACTGAATGAGGAAACAGAAAAATTCCCTAAATTTTGCTACACCATTGATAAGAAGGCAAGACAGATATTGTGTGAATGGGTTTAAAATTTAAAATTTCCTGATGGATATGTGTCAAATATGGGTAGATGCGTGGATATTAATAATCTTAAGTTATTTGGAATAAAAAGTCATGACTGTCATGTATTTATGCAGAGATTAATACTAATTGCATTTCATGAATTACTTCCACTAAGTGTTTGTAAGGTCCTTACAGAACTTAGTTTGTTTTTCAAACAACTAACTGCAACCACAATCAAAATAGATGACATGGTGAGGCTAGAGAATGACATTACAGTTATTATTTGTAAGCTTGAACGGATATTCCCAGCAAGTTTTTTTGACCCGATGGAGCATTTGTTGGTACATTTGGCATATGAAGCAAGGATTGCAGGGCCAGTATAATTTAGGTGGATGTATCTTTTTGAGAGGTAAATATATATAATTTGATGTGTTTTATTATTTAGTACTTAAAGTATTATTGTAATTTAATCTAATTGAAACCTAACATTATGGATATAGGTATCTTCGTGAATTGATATTGAATATTAGAAACAAGGTAAAAGTTGAAGGTTCAATTTATATTGTATATTTAGTAGAAGAAGCATCATTATTTTGTTCTTATTATTTTGAGATCATGTCAATACAAAGAATAGAAATGTGTCATGGAATTATGAATGTCATGTGATGGTAGAAGATGATTCTATGGACAAACTATCTATCTTCAAGTACCTTGGAAAAGCATTTGAAAGAGCAATGAAAAGATGTATGACAGATGAAGAGTACAAAGTAACTCGGAGATATGTTTTACTTAATTGTGAGGAGGTTGCACAATATATTGAGTATGTATACCTAAAATGGCTGCAGGTTTAATCATAGTTAAATTTTATCTTTAATAGGAATTATTAAAAATTGATATACATTTTTTTCTCTCATTTAATATTTATGCAGTATTTATGTTGAGCAATTAAAATAAAGGTATCCATCAATTTCCAGCAATGATGTTGATTATATGCTAGAAACTAAATTTGTGAATTAGTTAAAAAAATTATGTGAGTATAATTAAGTTTTTTATTTTTGAATTATTTAATTTATTTGTATCTTTTATTTGATAATATTATTTTTAAAATTTATGTCACATGCAATTGAACTTCAAATGGAAATTCAAATATTTTCATTCAGAAGCTAAGTAAAAGCCCGTTTAGATATGTGACAAGCTATCCTGGGTATTTTGTTAATGGATATAAGTTTCACACAATCTGGCACAGTTCTTCTAAAATAATAATGAATACTGGTGTATGCATTAAAGGCTCATGTTATAGTACAGATGAGATTGAATATTATGGTTAACTCAAAGAAGTTATTAAGTTGATGTACCTTGGATTCAAAAATAACTGGATTGTATTATTTAAATGCGAGTGGTTTGATACTACACGAAATGTGGGTTCAAAGATTCATTCGGATTATAAGCTCATGGATGTTAACCATAAACATAAATATAATCAATATGAGCCATTTATTATGGCAGTTCAAGCTACTAATGTATATTATTATACATATCTGAGTTTATCTCGTGATAAGAGAGATTGGTGGGTGATTTGGAAAATCAAAGCTCGATGAAAATTTGAGTTACTAACATCGCAACAAAGAAGTGTAGACTTAGAAATTGCATTGGCATTGCAAGAAGATGACATAAATAATTTTGAGCCTGTGAATTTTGATGAAGATCCAAAAAATTTATGTGATTCAAATGGTGGTACAATAGAAATTAAAGATGATCAATTTCTTTCTGAAGATGAGTTCGAATTTCTATTGGAATCAGACGAAATATCAGATGATCCACTAGAAGATGATAGTGATGCCGATAATTAAATTGTTATAATTTTATTATAAATTTAAACTATTAAAGACTTTTTATATTTTATTGAAATCTATCGGTGTGTTTTATTCGAAATATCAGACGAAATATCAGATGATCCACTAGAAGATGATAGTGCTTGTTCATCATATCCCTATTTTTTATTCTATGATTTATTTTGTATAATAGATGGTCCCTAAAGGACATGGCCATGGTGGAGGTGGACGTGGACAAAGAAATGAACCAAATTCATCTAGTATGTTACATCATGTTGCAAAATCAGTACCATCTCATAGTCACCATATCCAGACTTCAACATCACAATCACCATCTCTATTTCTATCATCATCACCATCATTGAGACCACTACTATCACTTTTATCAGATGTAAGCCCACCATCCATTGTGCTTCCTGCACAAACTTTTGATCCATCTCTATCTTCTACACCATATTTTACACCAATGGTTCCCCCATTTACAATACCAACAACATCATCAAATGTTGTTCCTTCCTCTGCAATCAGTGTAAAGTTAGAAATTGAGATTGTGGATGAGAGATAAAAGATATATGTAAAAATGACTTGAAAAAAAAATTTTGATATTACCGTCAGTGGTTTTTTTATATTGTTATGATTTGCTTGTTTTTAATGTTATTTATTTATTTGTACAGTTTTATCCCATCTCAGAAGTGTTCGACTATAATTACAAAGGCTTTTAAGAAAATGGTTGTATCTAAAGCTTTCTCCTGGAAGAAAGTTGCTGAATCGATAAAACAACCATATTTTAATGACTTTTAGGTAAAAATAGCAAAACAAAAGAAATGAAAAATAAATATATAATTACTAAACTTTTATGTTGGATGTTATTCAAATAGTAAATAATATAGTTCTTATTGTTAATATAAATTCTTTTGTCATTTTTCTATTTATAGAATCAGTGCACATGAGCACCCAAATTTGATGGAAAGATAAAGTCGTTATGGAAGATCAAATCTGCTCAATGGTATTCAGATTTTATCCATAAATTAAATAAAATGAAAGAAATGCATGATTTTTTATCTAAGGAAGACTAGCCCAAGTGGCTTATTTATGGGGAGGAGCCAGATGTGAAGAAAAAATCAGATATTGCCAGCAAAAATTGAAGTGAGGTAGCTAGACTAGGTATAAAAATTTGTCGACACACTAGAGCTTCAAAGTCGAGCATTGAGCACTCTCGAGATTTGCTACATATTTAAAATTCTAAACATTTATATATTTTGTGTTTGTCCTAATAGTCCAATAAATAAAATCTCTGTAAGGTTTTATTAATTTTGTTAAAATTTTTTATCATTTATTTTTTTGACTTAATAAAAAGATATTCTAGGCTGGAGAATTGGGTCGAGATCCAAATTGTTATGAGATTTTCAGGAAGATGCATGTGAAGAAAGTGGATAGTCAGTATGTTGACAAAATGTCTTAGATGATTGTTGTAAGAAATTGTTATATTAATTAGAATTTATAAAACTATAGTACATTATGAAAATTGTTTTAAATGCAAAATATTTATTTTATTTTCATTAATCTAGAATAGTTTTTTTCTCTATTTTATCTCAGGACCTAAACGAGGAATGTATGACAGCTACTCATCAACAAGTTGAGGGTTCTATGGACATTCAACCAATTGACTATGATCCTATATTTGGAAACAATAGGAGGTCAAAAGGAGTAGTGAGTGTACGGAATCGGCTCTAATGAAGTGACATTTTGTTGTAGCAGCCATACTTTTAATTCATCTATCTCAGCAATGGTAGATGAGAAAGTAGAACAACAAGCATTGGAAACAAATGAACATATTGTAGATATGGAGACCGAAATGAAAAAGAAGGATGAGAAGATAACTAATTTGATGGAAGAAATGTAAGAAATTAAATAAATTAAAAATGTAATGCAACACAGATATCCTATTTGGAGTCACTGTTAGCGGCATTGGCACAGCAGATAACATTCTGAGATCTAGCTACGAATCATCATAGGAAAGGCTAGCATTCCCTATGAATTATGAGGATGATTGAGTATGAGAATTATTTCTAAATTGTTATTTATTTTTGTCAATGTATAGCAAATAATTATGATATTTTTTTGCAGGTTTCAATTTTTTTTATTCTGGTTTTGTTCTTTACTTTTTGATTAACCAAATTATGAATCTTTGCAGGACACATTATGTGAGACAAAAGAAAAAATCTTGATTCAAAGCATAGAGACATTAACACGGTCCTTCCAATGCATGGGTCCCATATTACAAATTTCAGCTTGATCAAAAAAAGGTCTAGCTTATATAATCTTTATTATTCTAAAAACATTTTATTTTTGCACTAACTTTATTTCTAAACATAATTGCTGGACATCTTTTGGATTTTTGTTGCAGCTATATGACAATTAACTTTAATTTGTGTTTGTTCGTGTCTATAATATTTTTTTTATATATCTCTGAATATGTTTTAGTGTCTCTAAATTTTTTGAGTAGAGTTTTAGCCTATTGTAGGTAAGTAAAAGCTTATTTTCAGCAGTAGAAGCGATGGCAGTGACAACAGGAGCAGTGGCAGAAGTGGCAGTGGTGGTAGTAGTTGCAGCGGCGGCGGCGGAAGTGGCAGTGGTGACGGCAGTGGTGACGGCAGTGGCAGCAGAGCATTGGCGATAGGGCCGGTAGCGGCGGCACTGTCGGCATCACCGACAACACCGGCAGCAGTGCCAGAGGCGACAACAGCAGTAGTAATGGTAGCAATAGCTGCAGCGGCAGCGGCAGCGGCAGCGGCAGCAGCAGCAATGGCAGCGGCATCGACGGCAGCATCAGCTGAAATGGCGGCGGCGGCGGCGGTGGAGGCAGCCACAGCAATAGCGGCGGTGGCGGGCATAGACAGCGGTGGAGGTAGCAGCGAATGCGATGGCGGCGGCGACGGTGTTAGTGGTGCCGGTGGCAGTGGTGGCAGTCACGACATCAGCAATAGTAGTGGCAGAAGCGATAGTAGCGGCATCAGTGGCAGCATCAATGGCAGCCACGAAAATGGCGGTCATGGCGGGGTGGCACCGACAACACTGACAGCAGCGACAGGGGCAGTGGCATCGGTAGTAGCAGTGGTAGCGGTAGCGGCAGGGGCAACGACAGTGGCAGTCGCAGCGGCAGCGACAGTAGCGGCAGGAGCGGCAGTGGTAGAGGGAGCAGCATCGGTAGAGGGAGCAGCAGCAATGGAAAAAAATGTGGTATATGCATACGTATATAGTCACTATATACATACATATAATACTACAGTATTTTATGTACATATATACTAAGTATATATATGTACTCAGAATATATGTACGCATAATATTATAGTTTATATCTACATATTCTATAGTAATATATGTACGCATGAAATGTTAGTATATATGTACATATTTATTGCAGCAATATATATTTATCAAAACATAGTTTTTTTTAATTAATTTGATTTGATTTGGTGGTTTAAATTTCATACAGATATGGTACTGCATTGTTTCCCATACGAAGCTTTTATAAGTAATGACATATTTCAACAAACATGATACACCGTGACTCAGACAACATTTTCATAGTAGAAAGTTGGTGATCGGATGAGCAAAGGGAGAGAAAGCAACTTCAATGCATTAATAGATTATACTTTATGCACATTTGGTAGATAGATTGATTAATAAGATGTAATATAATTTTTATTATTTCTTTGTTTTAGTTATTTAAATATTATATTAGAATAAGTTATTAAATGATTTTATTAAATTTAAAATTTTCATTTATAGTTTCTATTTTTATTAAATTTAATTTAAAAATATTAAATTATTTAATTAAAATTTTGTTGAAACTGTATGACAATCAACTGTAATTTTTGTTTGTTGATGTCTATAATAATTATTTTTATATATCTATGAATATAGTTGTGTTTCTTCAACTTATTTTGGTAGAGTTTTAGCCTATTATAGGTATGTAAAAGCCTATTATCAACAGCGATAGCCATGGCACCGGCGGCAGTAGTAGCAATGATGGTAGTGGTCGTAGTGGTGCCAGAAGCGGCAGCGATGGCAACGGCAGTAGTAGTGGCGGCATCGGCAGCGGATGTAGTGGTTGTAGTAGCAGCGGTGGCGGCGATACAATAGATGCAGCAGAGGAAGCGGCAGCATTAGTAGTAGCGGCATTAGCAGAGGCTCCATCGGTAGCGGTGGTGGCGGTAGCGGTGGCGGCGATAGCGGCAATAGTAGAGGCAGCAGCGATAGTAGTAGCCATAGTGGCGGCGACAGGAGTGGCAGCAAGCGGTAGGGCAGGCAATGGTAGCAGTGGTAGTGGGAGTAGTAGGAATGACAACAAATGTGGAGTATACATATGTATATAATCAGTATATATGTACATATAATTCTGTAATATGTAATGTACATATATACTAAGTATATATGTACTCGATATATATGTACGCATAATATTGCAATTTATATGTACAAATACTGTAGTAATATATGTACGAGTGAAATGCTAGTATATATGTACATTTTTGCCATAGTAATATATATTTATCAAAACATAGTTTTTTTTAATTTATTTTGATTTGATTTAGTTGTTTAAATTTTTTATAGATGTGGTACCGCATGGGTTCCCATACGAAGCATATATAAGTGAACAGATTTTTTAACAGACATGAAGCACCGTGACTTGGATAGTTTTTTCGCAATGAAAAGTTGGAGATCAGTGGAGTAGAGTGAGACAAAGCAATGTCAATGCATTGATAAATTATACTTTATGCATAGTAGGTAGATATATTGATTACTAAGATGTAATATAATTTTTGTTATTTTTTTAGTTATTTAAAATATTGTATTAGAATAAGTTATTCAATGAATTTTTTTTGTTTAATTTAAAATTTTCATTTATAGTTTCTATTTTTTATTAAATTAAATATAAAAATATTAAATTAATTAATTAAATTTTAGTTTAAGCTGTATGACAATCAACTTTAATTTGTGTTTGTTCATGTCTATAATAACTATTTTTATATATCTGTGAAAATATTTGTCTCCGAATTTTTTGGGTAGAGTTTTAGCATATTATAGGAATGTAAAAGACTATTATCAGTAGTAGTAGCAGTGATAGTGGTGGCAGCGATGGTAGCAGCGTCAGCGGAAGTGGCAGCGGCTCTAGTGGTGGTGGCAGTAGCAGTGGGGTTGCAGCGGTGGCAGTAGTCGTGGGAGCGGCAGCGACAGGAGCGGCAGCATCGGAGGCAGTGGCAGTGGCAGCAACAACGGCTGCTTCGGAAGTAGTGGCGCATGGGCAGTTGTAGCGACTACACCGAAAGTAGTGGCAGCACCGGAAGCAGCGGTATCAGTGGCAGAGGCGGCAAAGGCAGTAGTGGCAGTAGTGATAGCAACCACGGCAGCAGTGGCAGTGATAGCTGCGGCATTTAGCCGCAGCACCGACAACGGGGGCAACGGTCAGCGGCGACAGCCACGGCAGCAAAGGCAGCTACTGCAGCAGCAGTGGTGGCGACAGCAGCAATGGTATTAGCAGTGACTACGGCAACGGCACCAACAGCAAGAGTGGTAGCGGGAGTAGCAGCAATAATACCAAATGAGGTTTATACGTACGAAGAAAGTCAGTATATACGTACATATAATACTACAATATTTTATGGACATATATACTGAGTATATTTGTACTCAGTTTAATGTACACATAATATTGCTATTTTTATATACATATATTAGCAATAATATATGTACGAGTGAAATACTAGTATATATTTACATATATAATACAATATTATATATGTATCAAAACATAACTTTTTTTTAAATTTGACTGAGTGGTTTAAATTTCTTACAGATATGATACCGCATTGTTCCAAGTACAAAGCTTCTATAAGTGATGAGAATTTTCACTAAACATTATGTGCCGTGACTCTTAAAGCTTTGTCATCGTATAAAATTGATGATCGGAGGAGGAGAGGGAGAGAAATCAACGTCAATAAATAGATATATTATATTTTATGCACTATCAGTAGATACATTGATAAATAAGATGAAATAAAATTTTGTTATTTTTTTGTTTCAATTGTGTAAAATATTAAATTAGAATAAGATATTAAATGATTTTATTTTTTGTTTATTATAAATTATTTATAGTTTTAATTTTTATTCAATTTGATATAAAAATATTAAATTATATTATTAAAAATTTTAAAATAATTCAAATTCTGAAATTAATTTTGAAATTAAAATATCTAGGAAAAAATCCCTTGCTAAAATAGCTAGGGAAATATTAAAATTAGCGACGGATTTTTGATCGCTAATTTTATTTTGCTAAGGACTATACCCGTCGCTAAAATCTATTGACAACACTTTAGCTAGGGAATCATTTATCCTTATTTTTGTTTGGCAACGGAAAATCTCATTTATCTTGCAATGGATTTTTCCGTCGCTAACTTTTTAGCTAGGGACACTATCCGTCGCTATATTTTTGTAAGAAGCACTTTAGATAGGCAACCAATCCGTCATTAATCCCTCGCTATATTTCATTTAGCGACGGAAAATGCTCATTTAGCTAGGGAATTGTCCATAGCTATATGAGATTTTTCTTGTAGTGCAGGACATGATCATGATTTTTAGATTATTAGCTAGTTTTTATATAAGATAATGATATGAACTAGTTATTGTGTTAAGAGTTTTTTAAAATATTGCAACATAATTAATGTAAGTTATTTGTAATGCTTTTATTTTCAACAATGAACTAAATTAATATTTATTTTTCCAAAGATGTGTGTTTATTATTATTATGGTTTCTAATTATTTAAAATTAAATATATTGCAGTAATTTTTTAATTAATATGAAAAAATTTTAAATAAAAATGTATTTTAGCGATGGATATTAAATTTTAGGGATAAAATATTCCGTAGCTAAATGACTCAAAAAGTGTACAAGAAAATAAATCAGTGATAGAATGCAACAATCCATTGCTATAATATAGATGAAAAATTGAATTCCATAACTAAGTTTAGCGACGAGATTCTTATTTTCCATCGCTATTTTAGCAATGGATTACAAATTTCTATGGCTATTTTAGTGAAGGTTTATTATAAAACATTGCTAAAATAGCGATGGAAATCTAAATCCATTTCTATTTTAGCGACGGAAAATTAAAAATTGCCACAAAAATAGTGATGGAAAATTAGGATCCATGGCTACACTTAGCGATTGAAATCTGCCTCTCTTTCTGTCTATTTATGTCTACCATTCTATCTAATTATCTACTTGTGTATCTATCTGTCTATCTATTTGTCTATCTATCTTTCTATCTTTCTATCTATCTATCTATCTATATATATCAATCTATCTATCTATCAATCTATCTATAAATCTAAATATCTATCAATATATCAATATATCTATTTGTCTATCTATTTATCTATCTATCTATATTTCATTCTTTCTATCTTTCTATCTATCTATTTGTTTATCAATCAATCAATCAATCTATCTATCTATATGTTTAACTATCTGTCTATATATCTATATATCTATATATCTATCTATTTTATAACTATCTTTCTATCATTCTATCTATCTATCTATCTGTCTGTCTATCTATTTATCAATCTATCTAACTATCTTTCTATGTATCTATCTATCTATCTATATGTCTATCTATCTATCTTTGTATTTATCTATCTTTCTATATATTTATCTATCTATATATCTATATGTTTATTTATCTATCTATCAATCTAACTGTATATCTATCTGTCTATCTATCTATGTATCTATCTATCTATCTATATGTCTATCTATCTATCTTTGTATTTATCTATCTTTCTATATATTTATCTATCTATATATCTATATGTTTATTTATCTATCTATCAATCTAACTGTATATCTATCTGTCTATCTATCTATATATCTATCTATCTATTTATTTGTCTATCAATCAATCAATCTATCTTTCTTTCTATCTATGTATCTATATATTTAGCTAATTATCTTTCTATCTATTTATATGTGTATTTATCTGTCTAAATAACTATTTATCTATCTGCCTTCCTATTTATCTTTTTATCTATCTATCTATCTATATATCTATCTATCTATATATCAATCAATCTATCTATCTATCTATCTATTTGTCTATTTATCTATCTATCTGTCAATTGTTCTATCTAATAATCTATTGATCTATTTGTTTCTTTATTGATCATCTATCTATTTATCTATATTTTTATCTATCATTCAATCTATCTATATATCCATCTATCTATCTATCTATTAAATTTCTCTATCTATATATATGTCTAACTATATGTCTATCTATCTATATATTTATATATCTAACTATCTTACTTTATTTGTATCTATCTATCTATCTATCCATCTAACTATATAACTATTAAATTTCTCCATCTATATATATGTCTATCTATATGTCTATCTATCTATCTTTCTATTTATATATCTAACAATCTTACTTTCTTTGTATCTATCTATCAATCTATTTACATATCTCTCTATCTGTTTATCTATCTATCTGTCTATCAATCTATCTCCCTAATAAAATGTCAATATATTTGTCTATATAATTGTCAATCTATCTCTCTATCTATATGTATACATATCAGTCTATCAATATGTCTATCTATATGTCAATCAATCTCTCTATGAAACTCTCTATCAAACTGTCTATAAATTTGTCTATTAATCTTTCTATCAATCTGATTATCAATCTTTCAATCAATCAATCAATCTATCTATCTATCTATCTGTTTATATATCTATATATTTATTAATTTATCTATTAATCTTTATATCAATCTATCTATCAATCTATATATTGGTCAATCTATTTGTCTATCTATCTATCTATCTGTCTGTTTATCTTAGAGGTGTCAACCGTGCAGGGCCGGCCCGGCCCGGCACGAGGCATGGCATGGTTCAGCCGTGCCTGGGCCGACCCGGCACTGAAAAATTCCGTGCCCGGGTTAGGCACGAGTCGTGCCGTGGCGTGTCGTGCCTGACTCGGCATGGTTCAGCCCGCGGCACGGCACACCGGCATGGGTTTGTCCAGTGCCGGGTGTCTCGTGAGCCCGACCCCAAGATGGCCCCTCCCTCAAAAAAGGCCGCGGGTCAGGTCTGATTCAACTTGACACACGGTCCCCCCGAATCTCAAACCGTACGAACATGCAAGCCCCAGCGGGCCCAGCAAGGCACAGCAAGGCCCCCCAAGACTATAGGCCGTGCCAGGCCCGGCTATTTTAAACCATGCCAGGCCCGGCATGGCGGCACGCTTGTGCTCAACAAATTCGGGCCGGACCGGCCCGGCCCGTTTGACACCTCTAGTCTGTCTGTCTGTTTGTCTATCTAAAAATAAATCTATTAATCAATTAATCTATCTATCAACTATCTTTAAATGTGTCTATCTAACTGTCTATCAATTGATTTTTCTATCTTTCTATCAGTTAATTTATTTCTTTATCTTACTATCTATCAATAAATAAGTATGTCTATATTTAATATATCTATCTATCTATCAATAAATCTTTCTGTCTATCTATCTGTCTATCTATATATTTATCTATTTATCTATCTATCTATCTATATATCTGTATATCTATCTATTTATCTATTTGTCTACCAATCTATCTACTATTTATATAACTATCTATTTATTTGTTAATTTATCTATCTATCTATTTACCTGTCTATCTATTAGTTTATCTATATGTTTATTTAGATATCTATATATCTAAATGTCTAATAACATGTCAATATATTTATTTATATAATTGTCTATCTATCTGTCTACCTATCAGTCTATCAATATGTCTATCTATATGTCAATCAATCTATCTAACAAACTTTCTATAATCTAGTTATAAATTTGTCTATTAATCTTTCTAGCAATCTGACTTTCAATATTTTTATCATTCTATCTATCATTCTATCTCTCTATCTATTTATCTATGTATCTATTAATATATATATTTATTTATCTATATATCTATCTATCAATCTATATATAATGTCTATCTATTTGTATATCTATCTATCTATTTGTCTGTCTATTTAAAAATCTATCTATCAATTAATCTATCTATCTATTTTCTTTCTTTATGTCTATCTATATGTCTATCAATTGATCATTATATCTTTCTATCTGCTTATGTATAGGTCTATCTATTATTATTTCTATATGTTAATTTATTTCTCTATCTAATTATCTATCAATTAATATGCCTGTCTATATTACTATATATCTATCTATCAATAAATATATCTTTGTGCCTAACTATTTTATTATCTATCTATTTATCTATCTATCTATATATTTGTACATATATATATATATATATATATATATATATATATATATATGTATATATATATATATATCTATTTATCTATTTTTCTACCAATCTATTTACCTATTTATCTACTAATCTATTTATCTATGTATCTATCTATTTATGAAGTTGTCTATCAATCTATCTATCAATCTTTCTATCACTCTCTCTATCAATCTATTTATTAATCTTATATCATTCTATCTATAAAATTTTCTATATATCTATCAATCTATCGGTCTATCTATCTATCTATTTATCTTTCTATCTATCTATTTATATATACATCTATTTATCTTCTGTCTATCTATCTCTTTATTTATCTATCTAACTATCTATCTATATGTATATCTATGTGTGTATCTATCTGTATATCATATGTCTATCAATCTATCACGCTATCGATATAGTTGTCTATATAACGATCAATCAATCAATCAATATGTCTATCTATCTAACTATATATTTATCTATCTTTCTATCTATCTATATGTCTATCTCACTTTCTATCTATGTGACTATCTATCTATATGTTTATCTATCTATTTGTCTATCTATTTTTATCTCTATATATCTATCTATCTATCTATTTGTTTGTCTATCTATATATATATATCAATATATCGATATATTTAACTTTTTATCTAACTTTCTATATATATGTCTATCTATCTATCTATCTATTTATTTATGTTTTTGTCTAACTATTAGTCTATCTGCATATTTAACTATCTAACTATCTATTTGTCTATCTATTTCTATCTATCTTTTTATTAATCAATCTATCAATCTATATATCTATCAATCTATTTATCTATCTGTCTATCTATCAATCTATCAATCTGTCTATTTATCTATCTATAAATTTATCTATCTATCTGACTATCAATCTTTTTATCAATTTGTCTATCTATCAGTCTATCAAAGAGTCCATCTATATTTATATCAACAATCTATAAATCTAAATAAAAATTAGTCAATCAATCTATCAATTTTTATTTATCTCGCTATTAATTTTTTTTATCTATCTATCAATATATCTATCAAATAATCTATCTATCTTTATTTCTATCAGTCTATTTGTGTGTCTGTATATATGTCTGATTATCTATCTATCTATATATTTATCCTTTTGTCTTTCGGACTATATATCTTTCTAAATGTATTCCAATTTCGTCTATCTATCTATTTTTCTATATATCTATCTAGCAATCTATTTATATTTTATATATAACTATTTATAAAGTTAACTATCTATCCTCTCTATTGTTTATCTCTCTATCTATTTATATATCTTTCAATCAATCTATCTGTCTATATTTTTATCTACTATAATATATATATATATATCTAACTATCTATTTGTCTATATTCTGTTTATCAATCATTCTATTTATTTATCTATCTATTTGTCTGTGTATATATATATATTTATTTACTTATATGACTATCTATCTATCTAATTGTTTATCTCTCTCTTTCACTATTTATCAATATATTTATTTATCTATCTATCTAATAAGCTATCAATATATTTGTGTTTTTGATTTGTCTATCTATCTATCAACCCTTCTAGTTGTCTACTAGCTATCTAACTATTTGTCTATGTATCTATTTTATCTTTCAATTGTCTATTATCGTCCTATTAATTGGTGTATTAATCTATCTATTAATTTGTCTATAAATCTATTTATCAATCTTTCCATCATTATATAAATTAATTGGTCTATCTATTTATCTACCAATATATCTATATTTCGATCTATATCTATATCTATCTATCTATCTTTCTGAATATCAATATATATATATATATATATATATATATATATATATATCTATATGTCTATCTATCTTTCTAACTAACTAACTAACTAACTATCTGTCTATATGTCTTTCTATCTATTTGTCTAACTCTCTATCTATCTTTATATCTATATATCTATCTTTCTCTCTCTTTATCTATTTGTCTATCTATTTATCTATTTGTCTTTCTATCAATCTATCTATCTATTTGTATTTCTAACTCTCTATCTATCTGTCTATCTATTAGTCTATAATTTATCAATTTATCTATCTATCTATTAGTCTATTAATCTATCAATCTATCTTTCTATCTATCTATCTTTTAATCTATCTATCTATTTGTCTATCAATAATCTATCAATAAATGAATCTATAAGGCTATATTTTTATCTATCTATCTGCCTATCTATCTCTTGATCTATCTATCTATATATCTGTATGTCTATCTATTTATATAATAATCTATCTTTCTGTGTGTGTTTTTATTTGTCTATCTATTTGACTCTCTATCTGTCTATATATCTATCTATCAATATGTCTATCAATCTTTCTATCAATCAATCTATCTATCTATCTATCTATCTATGAATATGTCTATCATTCTATCAATCAATTTGTCTAACAATCTTTTATCTATTTGTCTATCTGTCTATCTGTCTATATATCCATCTTTTTGTCAACCAATCTATCTATATATCTGTCATTATATATATATATATATATATCTTTCTTTTTGTCTATCTATCTATCTATTTATCTATCTATCTGTCTATAAATCTATGTATATATTTGTCTATCAATCTATCGATCAATCTATCTATCAAACTGTCTATCTATCTATGTATCTATCTAATGGTCTATCTATTTGTGTTTCTATCTTTTTATGTATTTATTTGTTTGTATGCCTACTTTCTTGCCTGTCTACCTATCTGACTATATATCTTTTTATCTGTCTATCTATAAGTCTTTCTATTTATCTAACTATCTATCTGTCAATCTATTTTTAGATTTATTTGTATTTCTATATATTTGTTTGTATGTATGTATGTATATCAATCTACCTATCTTTCTATTTATTTATCTATCTAATTAACTATCTATCTATCTATCTATTTATTTATCTTTTTATCAATATATTTATCTATATATCTATCTATCTATCTATGTATCTGTCAGTCCTTCAGTTTGTCTATCTATTTATCTATATATTTTTCTATCTATTCTGCCTATCTAATTTTCATTATTTCTATCT
>JAREIK010003538.1:579996-632496 GCA_029783825.1 Sapria himalayana
ATCTATTTATTGATCTATCTGTCAATCTATCAATTTATAGATCAATCTAAATATCTATCCATAGATCTCTAATTAACCTATTATCTATGTCTATCTATCTTCTATCTATTTGTCTAATTATTCTATTGTATCTATCTTCTATCTATCCTATCTTTACTAGCTGACTGGTTGTATATCTTTATATATCATATATCTATTTATCGAGCTATCTATTATATTATATATCTCTCTCGATCTATCTGTCGATCAATCTTTGTTTCAATTTGTTAACTATCTATTTAGTATTTTTCTATCTATTGGTTGTATCTATCTATTTATTTGTCTCTCTATTTTCTTATCTATTTATCTATCTATTTGTCTATATGCCTGTCTATGTCTATATATATAATATATATCTGTCTATTGTATATTTTTATCTATTTGTATATACATCTATCTATATATCTATCTTCATTTTGTCTATGTATCTTTTATATATATGGTCTATATATTATTCTATCTTTCTATCATTTGTTATAATTTGTCTATCTATATGTCTAACTAACTGTCTATCTAAATGTCTATATTTTTATATATTTTAGCTATCTATCTATGTTTCAATCCTTTCTATATGTCTATCTTTCAGTCTATTTGTTTATCTATGTATATTATATATGTCAGTCTATTTGGCTATCTATTAGTATATCTATGTATTTATCTATCTATTTATCTAAAAATCTATCTATTTATCTAAAAATCTATCTATTTATCCTTATGTCTATATATCTATCTCACTATCTATCTATTATTTATGTGTATATCCATTTATCTTTCTATCTTTCTCTCTATCTACCTATCTATTTATCTTTCTATCTATTTATTTGTCTATCTATATGTCTTTCTTTTTGTCAATATATCTATCTATCTATCTGACTATATGTCTTTCCTTTTGATTATATATCTGTCTATCTATTTGTTTATTTATTTGTCTATCTTCATATCTATCTATCTATCTATCTATATGTCTATTCATGTATTTATATTCATCTATCTATATATCTAACTATCTATATATCCATCTTTTTGTCTATCTATCTGTCAAACTAACTTTCTATCTATCTGTTTATCTATCTATGCATCAAGAAATCTATCTATATGTCTATCAATCTATTTATCAATCTAATTTTCAATATGTCTATAAAAATGTCAATCAATCTAACTAACTATCTATCTATTTTTCTTTTTATCTATCTATATATCTATCTATCTACCTATATATATGTCCATCTATACATATATCTATGCATCTATCTACCTGTCTATCTATCCATTTATCTATCTATATATCTATCTCTCTCTATCTAAATATCTATGGATCAAACTATCTATAAATCAAACTAACTTTCTATCTATGCATCTATATATATATATGTGTTTATCTATCAATCAAACTAACTTTCTATCTATCTATTTAATTGTAAATCTATCTGTCTATTGATCTATCTAATTATTTGTTAATCAATCTATCTATCTGTATATCAATCTATCAATCTACCAACCTATCTATCTATCTACCTCTTTATCTATCTATCTATCTATCTATGGATCTATCTATCTTTCTATGTATCTATTTATATATCTCTCAATATATCTATTTGTTCTTTGATCTCTCTATCAATATATCTATCTAAATATCTATCTATCTATTTAACTATCTATCTATTTATATGTCTATCGCTCGATCTATGAATATATCTATATATTTATCTATGTATGTGTGTGTATATATATATATATATATATTTGTCTATATATTTGTATATATATATATATATATTTATCTATCTGTTTATCTATCTCTCCTTATATATCTATCTAGCTATCTTTTGATCTATGTGCCTTTCTATTTGTATATCTATTTTTCAATCTACTTGTCTATCTATCTATATATGTCTATATGTATGTCTGTCTATCTATCTGCCTCTATATTTGTTTATATAATTATATATCTACTATCAATCAATCAATCAATCAATCACTTTATCTATCTATCTATCTATTTCTTTATCCATCTATCTATCTATCTATCTCTCTATCTATTATCTATATATCTATCTATTAGTCTATCTATATCTAACTATATTACTTAGTGATCTATCTATTTGAATGCCTATATATTAGTATATCTATATTTCTATTTTTCTGCCTATCAATTTATGTATATATATGTCTATTTATCTATCCATCTATTGAATGATCTATCTAGCTATCCATCTGTCTCTCTATCTATTTATCAATCTATCTATATATTTGTGTATCTATCTGTTGATCTATCTATCTATTTATCAATCAATCTATATACCTCTACATCTATTTAACTATCTATCTAATTATCAATATTTCTATCTATCTGTCTATCTAACTTTTTATATATTTGTCTATATATATATATATATATATATCTATCTTATTTTCTATCTATCTATTTGTCTATCAATCAATTTATATTTCTGTCTATAAATATGTTTATTTATCTAGCTATTAAAATGTCTATCAATCTCTCTATTAATCAGTCTCTCAATGTGTTTAACTATCTCTTTATTAATCAATCAACCTATCTATCTGTCTATCTGTCTATCTGTCTATCTATTTGTATATTTATCTATCTATTTATCAATCTATCTATATATCTATCTATCTATTAATCGATATCTTAATATATCTATCTATTTACATTTCTGTCTATCTATCTAACTATCTATCTATATATCATCCTATCTATTTGACTAACTATCTATGTATGTGTCTATCTATCTCTCTATTTATTTCTCTATCTATATTTCTATTGATTTGTCAATATATATGTATGTCTATCTAATTGTCTATTTGTCTATATATCTACTTGTCTATATATATATCTATCTATCTGTCCATCTATCTGTTTGTCTATCTATCTATCTATATGTCTGTCTATCAGCATGTATATTTCTCTATCTATATGTCTATCTATCTGTCTGTCTTAATGTAAATATATTTATCTGTCTATTAATCTATCTATCAATATGTTTATCTATCTTTATATATATTTGTCTATCTATTATTCTATAAATCTATCTATGTATCTGTTTGTCTGTCTATCAATATGTATATCTATCATTCTATCTATCTAATTATCTATCTATCAGTCTATCTCTATGTTTATCTATCTATTTATCAATCTATCTATTTGTCTAACTATATATCTATCTATATGTCTATCTATCTATCTATCAATTTATTATCCTATCTATCCATCTATCTTTGCATCAATCTGTCTTACTATTTATCTAACTATCTATCCATCTAACTATCCATCTTTTAATCTATCTATCTATGTATCTATCCATCTATATATATTTTTAAATATCTAGTTTCTATCTATTTTTCAATCTGTCTGTATATTTGTCCCTCTATCTATCTTTCTATCTATGTATGTTTCCATCAGTCTATTTTCTTGTCTATCTATCAGTCTATCTATCTATCTATTTGTATATTTATATATATATCTCTGCATGTCTATCTATCTATCTATTTGACTTTTATATATCTACCGACCTACCTATATATATATATATATATATATATCTTTTTATCTATCTGTCTATCTATTTATTTATCTATCTGCCTATCTCTGTATCTACCTATCTATCTATTTATCTATCTATCTGACTGTTTATTAGTCTATATATCTATCTTTCTATCTATCTATACATTTATCTATCCAAGTAACTATTTATATTTATATTTGTCTATCTTTATATCTATATATCTATCTAATTATCTATCTATTTTTTCTATCTATCTATCTGTCTGTCTGTCTGTTTATATCTTTGTATCTATCTGTTGATCTATTTTTCTATATATTTATCTGTCTATCTATCTATTTGTCTATGTTTCTGTCTACCTATTTATTTTCTATCTATCTATCTGTATATCTATCTTTCTATCTATTTATTTGTCTACACATCTATCTATCTATCTATCTATCAATTTATAAATCTATCTTTTTATCTATCTATCTATCATTTAGTCTTTCTGTGTATATGTCTATCTATCTATGTATATATATATCTATCTATCTCCCTAATATATTATCTTTTTATATTTCTATCTATATATTTATCTAACAATCTATCTATATTTCTATTTGTCTCTATATCTATCTACATATCTATATTTATATATTTACTATTTATCTTTCTTTTTATCTATCAATATGTCTATCTTTCTATATATATATCTATCTATCTTTTTATCTATATATATATATATATATATATATATATATATATATATCTATCTATCTATCTATCTCTCTTTCTATCTATTCATTTATCTATCAATCTATCTATAAGTATATTTATCCGTCTATCTATCCATATATCTATTTTTTTTAAAGTTTGTTTTATTATTAATAACCCTCTCTTTTGGCGGAGGAATAACATTTTTACAACCTACATCTACCCGTGGCCCTCTTACACCCATCTAACCTTAAACCTACTAGCTAGCATATAGAAATTTAAAGTTTTTCTCAAATAAGTATTTATTCATTTCAAAAATTAAACTAGAATAAGCTACTCTAGTTTATCTAATTTTCAGCCCATCTTTTCATTAAACTGTTTTCGGTCCATCTTTTCGGCCCATCTTCTCGTTTAATTCAATGTATTGCTCTGCCATTTTTTAAGATCAGCATCTATCCTCTCGTCTCCCCGTGTCTCAAGCTCTGATATTCACGTTGCTCCCGAGTATTTTCCCTCCGTCATCTTTCTTCTTATATACGCTCCAGTACCTGCAATATACAAGAAAATGAGCGCGACTACTATAAAACTTCTCTACCCTATCCCCCCTTATCCCTTGTTATACATATACAACGTTTATTAATTTATTCTTTGCTTCCATTCTCTTTGCCATGCCTTATGAGTGCTCTGTGTATACCAAGCTGCAGCAAGACTTAAAGCTCTCTGCATAACTCTCAAGATAAGATAGTACAATAAAAAACAGAAGATTAGTCAACCAAGTCAACAAAAAACCACAAGCACATTGCCCACCATTCTGCAGTTCCTCTACGAGTGTTGAACACCCACATGACCGGGTGATCAGTCGAGAGTGTCTGCCATATCAACTAAGGAAGCAGGAAAAAAAACCATCAAAGTATGTTCTTGAATGGCAAAATAAATATAAAAAACTACATTATTTGACCTATTAATCAAATATGAAATTGAGAATGAAAAACAAAAATCACCATTGCCAGTTTGCTATTTAAACATCTACAACCTGCAATATAAACATAGTTATACATGTACCTGAAAACCACTTCTTATGATGCTGTGCCGCTGAGAAAAGAAGCTAAATTTTATTTTAGATTTAGTTCAACCTCCACCCTTTATAATTCTAACATAAGATAAAGCCATCTTATCTAATCTTAATAAACCCTTTAATTTTTTCGGCATAGAATCCTCATCGAATTCTATTTCTCCTTTTTCTGAGCCTATCCTCGCCAGATTATCTGCTGGAGTATTTGCCTCTCTGTATATATGCATTATTGATGCATTTAGTTCATTTTTCAGCTTCGTTATTTTTTCTAATTCTTCTTCATATTTCCAAAGAACAATTCTTCCTATTACTAAGTTAAATAGTAACATCGAGTCTACCTGTATTTGAATATTTCTATATTCCAGTTTTTTACATACATTTAAGCCTATTCTTAACGCCCTAATTTCTGAATGCAGGACTGAGTCTGCTACACTAACCGAAGTGAAAGCTTTCATGACCGTGCCTTTAGAATCCCTTATTAATCCACCTCCCCCCGCTATTCCTGTATCCCTATTGAAACTTTTATCCGTGTTTAGGGAAAATTTTCCTTTAGGGGGCCTGGCCCAGCTTATACTTTTTGCCCAATATTGTTTAATAGATTTTATATTAAGGCCCCATTCCCTTTTCACTTTCTTATCTATAACTAATTTATCTACTATAATGGGTTTAATATTTGATATGTTACTTATTTCCTACTTAATTTCTTGTAATATATCTTTTGAGTTCATTCTTTTTCCTTCAAATCTACTCCTATTACGAGTTTTCCATAAATACCATATCACTACATGAGGTAAATTCATATTGAGCCAATTTATAGCAGGGTTAGTGGAAAATGCCTTTTTCCATATTTTAATTCTTTCTATTAGTCTCTCCTCTATATTACTAATTTGTACATATTCTTCAAGTTTCTTCCAAATTTCTACTGCAATTTTTCCTCTCGAGAATAGGTGGTCCATTGATTCTACTTCTGCAAAGCAGCATTCACATCTGGACACTATTTTTATACCATTTCTCTGCACATTGGTGTCCACAGGTAATGCATTTGATAATACTTTCCAGGATAGCGAGCACATTTTCTGTGGGATACCTGCTTTCCAGACCCATTTAAATATGGGTTGAGAATGTTTTTTTTTTCTAATCAACTCCTTCGCCGATTTTAGTGTGAAATTAACTTGTGGTGTGAGAGTCCATTTCCAACCACTCTTTTTTAGTATTGAGTGTGATTCTACTACCTCTTTTTGTTTTTCCAGAGCCTTCCAATTATTTGATACCTACTTAAGCCTCTGGTTATTTTGTGCTAAATTTTTTGCCTTCATATAATTTTCCCAAAGGCTATCATTCTCAATCAGCCTCCACCATCCTTTAAAATCCCAAGCAGTGGCCATATCCTGTAAAGTGATTATTCCTAAACCTTCTTCAGCTTTTGGATAACCTATATCCCTCCAATATTTCCAGTGCATTTTTTGCTTCCCATCTTTTTTGCCCCATAAAAAATTTGACAATTCTGATTCTAATTTATTCAAGAATTTCTTCGGAGGATGCATTACAGATAAGATATGCACTAGTGTGCTTTGTAACACATGCGAGATTAATGTAATACGTCCCCCAAACCCTAAAAGATTTTCTTTCCAACCTGCTATTTTCCTTCTGATCTTATCTAGTAATGGTGCTAAATATTCCTCTCTCAGCCTGCCTTCATATATTGGGCAGCCTAAGTATGTTAAAGCTCCCTTATTATGTGTAAATCTAGTTATGTTTTTAATCTTATTTATCACTTTCTCTGTAGTCTATTTAGCTTGCATAAACTGACACTTCTTTTTATTTACAACCTGACATGTTTCTAATTCAAATAATTGTAATAATTCTATCAGATTTATTACAGATCTTTTACTTGCATTTGTAAAAATTATTAGATCGTCGGCATAAGTTAAACAACCTATTCTGGGAGTATTATATGGTTGTCTAAAAGGTAATATATTACCTTTTGACATTCTTTTATTTAAATTAAGGATAAGCAGATCTAAGTATATATCAAATAATAAGGGGGATAATGGGTCCCCCTGTCTTAGACTTCTAATGGGTTTAAATTCATCACCTATATTACCATTTATAATAATTTTAACCCAAGCACTTGAGATGCATCTGTATATAATGTCTATGCATAATTCAGAAAAACCATATTTCCTTAAAATGTAACAGAGTGTATCCCATTCAACTCTATCGAAAGCTTTAGACAAATCCAACTTAATTACTAGATTATTACCTCTTGTTTTAGTTGTAATTTCTTTCATCATTTCTAATGCTAATCTAATATTTTCAATCATTAGTCTGTCTTTAACAAATCTGGTTTGCTCTGGTGATATTATTAATGGCAGAATAATACTTAATCTATTTTGAATTATTTTAGCTAAAATCTTATAAATCACATTGCATAAACTTATAGGTCTAAAATCCTCACATAGCAGGGGATTAAAACTATAAATGAATTTGCCCAAGCTTTAGGAATATATGCTCCAGCAAAGAAACTGGCAATCGCTATAACTAGGTCATTTTTAATAATGGGCCAGTTTAGCTGGAAAAAGTAATTATTCTAGCCATCTAGTCCCGCTGCACTGTCTTTATCAAGATTAAAGACTGCTGTCTTTACCTCCTCTTCTTCTAGGATTCTTTCCATCATTTGATTTTGTTCTTTCGTAATGGAAGCCCCGATCTCGTGAAACAAGGAGTTCCCTTCATGAGGTATGTGACCACACAGATGGGATTTAAGAATATCCTCAAATAGTGTACATAATTGTTTGTCTTCTTCTATCCATCTTCCTTCTTTATCTTTTAGTCCTTTGATTTTATTTTTCTGTGTTTTTATTTTGCTCATGTTATGGAAAAATTTGGTGTTTCTATCACCATCTTTTAACCATTTAATTTTTGCTCGTTGTTTCCAATATATCTCCTCCATATGTAATTATAAACTCAATTCAGCTTTAGCCTTGTTTAAAGCCTTCCTAATTTCTTTGTCATTTTTATTATCGTAATTTTTTTCTAGCTTTTCCACTTGTTCCTCTGCTTGCTTTATTTGCTGATTTATATTTTCGAAAAATTCTTTATTCCATGATTTTAACTGTTTTTTTAATCTATATAGCTTTGTCATTAGAACTTGCATCGGTTTACCCGAAGTAGGATCTGACCAAGAATCTCTTACTAATCTTTCAAATCGGCATGTTTTCCCCACATATTTTGAAATTTAAAATTTTTTGTACCTCGTTTGTAGTTGTGAAGTGTTATGAGGAGTGGAGAGTGGTCTGAATAGGTTCTGTTTAAATGTCTAAGCCCTGTAGACCCATGTGAGGCTACCCACTTGCATTACACATTACTCTGTCCAGCTTGACCCAAATTGCTCCTCTTTTTTGTCAGTTATTACACCAAGTATAATTTGAGCCTGTGAAGTCTATTTCCATCAAATTAGAATTAGAAATCGCCTCATTAAATTGAGACATTGCTATTGTGTTAGGGGTTTTCCCCCCCTTCTTTTCCGAGACACTTCTTATAACATTAAAGTCTCCTCCTATCAACCAGGGAACATTTTTTGCTGCAATTTTCTGTATTTCTTCCCATAAGACTAGTCTGGATTTTTTATCATTTTTTGCATATACTACTGATACTATATCCACGGATATTTTAAAGTGCACTATTTTTTATGTGTCTTTTAATATTTATATGTCTAGATAATAATGCCACATAATCCAGAGTTTACTATTTAGGTTAGAAAATAAATTATTAAACCCTAGAATTCAACTATATTTAGTAAGTTGGTCCTGTTGGATCAAAGGTTCTGCAATTACAACCAATGAAATTTTATATATTTTAATCAATTGTTTTAATCTATTTATCGAGGGGTTATTTGCCACCCCTCTAATATTCCAATATAAGTAACTAACCATTAAAACTTAATTTAGATTGTGATCTTGTTGTGCATTTTGACTCATATGGTTTATCTAGATATTTTCTCACATTCCTAGCACTCTTGGGTGCAATTGATTGTGATATTTCATTATATTTTTCTCGTTTACCAAGTTGCATAGCCATTCTTTTTATGGCTTCCATGGATTGATCCCTAGTAAGTTTTCTACAATTCTGCTCATACAATGATAAATCATCTTTCACTTCTTCTATATTAATTTTTTCCTTTACTTCTAGTATACCGAATGGGGGACACCTTAATACTTCTGATTCTTCTTCCGAGAAATCAAGATCTTCATCTATCCAACTGTAATCCTCTAATTTTTCTTTTAACACCCTTCTAGATTTATTTTTTTACCTCTCTTCCGTCTAACATTCACTTCCTCCCACCCCTCTTCCTTATTCTCCTCATTTCTTGACTCTAAGATTACTTCTATATTAGTTCTGCCCCCCTCCATATTTAGAAAATAATTTCCCTTCTCCCTCCTACTCTCCTCTTCTTCATCCTCTAAAGCTTGCATTTTTCTATGTTTCAGGCCCTCAACCTCTTTTTTTATCCATTTTTCAACCCTACTTCTTCTTCCTACCTGCCATTGCACCTCACCTATGTATTCTGTTCCCATTTTACACACAACCATATCGTGCCCAAGTCTTTTACAGGTAAGGCAGTATGGGGGCAAATTTTCAGGTATAACCGTTTGCCAAAACCCCTCATTCTGCCCATCTTCCCCTTCGCCTATCCATATTTTGCTAGGGGGAAGTGTGAGGAGGTTTCACTCCACACAGACGCGAGCCTGGCTTGGCTGTGTCATAGATACCGTGGCCTCATCACGAATCAATGGCTTACCCAAACAAGAAGAGATAGCATAGAGAGAATGGGTGTTAAACAAATATATGGGGAGGTTCGGCAAAGTGAACCATACCGGGGCAAGGGGAGACTCCTCCGTTGGACTGAAGTTCTTCGTCCATCTTAGCACACGCATCGAATAACCGTTAACTTGCCAAATTCATATATGCCATAAATGATAGAAGTCCTCGTTCGAGAAACACTGCAAAAAACATGGCGTGCATCGTAATATGCCAACTTTACCTTACCCGTGAGCTTTAGAGAGGAGATAAACTGAAGTATTTCGCTCGGGCGAGGCCTGCCGTGGGAGAACTTCCCAACGAGCATGTGTTCATAAGGTGCCTAAACTTCCTAATTTCTTCGGGTGAAAATATGATAACGGGACTCCCATTTTTTTTTCGAATGAGCGTGAGGGAGGCATGGGCTCCTTTGTTATCAAGGCAAAGGACTTATTTTTAGAAAATAAGCCATTTTGCTCCATTTTCAGCTTGAAAGGAGCTTGATTTGAGCAACAATGAGTGTTTTCTCACTCTAGAAAGGGATTTTCTCTCTCTAGAAGTTGAGAGCATTTTTTAAAGAATAATATCTATCCATATATCTATTTGTTTATTTATCCATCTATATATCCATCTATCAATTCATCTATCTATACATCTTTATATACTTCTATCTAACTATCCATCTATCTATCTATCCATCTATCTATCTATCTATCTATCTATCAATACATCTATCTATCTATCTATCCATCCTTCTATTCACCTATATATCCATATATTCATCCATCTATCTATCCATCCATCTATCTGTCTGTCTATCTATGTATACATCTATCTATCCATTTATCTTTTTATCAATTTATCTATCTATCTATCCATATATTAATTTATATATCTATATGTCTATCTATACATCTATCTGACATCTATCTATATGACTATCTATCAATCTATCTATACATCTTTCTATCGCTCTTTCTATCCATCTATCGTTCAGTCTATATATCTATTTATTTATCCATCTATCTATATGCCTATCTATATGGCTTTATATCTATTTTTCTAACTATCTATATATGTGTGCGTGTATCTATCTATCTATCTTTCTTTTTATCAGACTTTCTATTTGTTTATCTTTATGTCTGTCTATATGCATGTCTCTCTGTCTATCTATCTATCTATTTATTTTTCTGTTTAATTATTTATATATAATTTTTGTTTATCTATCTGTCTATCTATCTACCTGTGTATCTATCATTAGATAATTTTTGTATGTTTACCTATCTTTCTATCTATTTATCTGTATATTTATTTATATGTCTATCTATCTTTGTATCTATACATCTATCTATATGTTTGTTTATATTATATATATATGTCTATCAATCAATCTATCTCTCTCTCTATTTATCTGTCTATCAATCAATGAATCAATCAGTCTATCTATATATCTATCTTTCTATCTGTAATTTTATTAGTCTTTATCTATGTTTGTCTATTTTTCTATCTTTTTATCTGTTTATTTGTCTAACTAATTGTCTGTCTATATCTCTATTAGACTATCTATCTGTCTAGCTATCTATCTATACATGTACATGTCTATCTATCTAACTATCAGTGTATTTGTTTGTTTGTCTATTTGTTTGTCAATCAATATGTCTATATGTCTATGTGTATATCTAACTATCTATATATATGTCTATCTATTTGTCTATATATTTTTTTCTATCTGTCTATCTTTTTATATGTCTATTTGTCTACTTTTGATCTACTATATGTATGTATATCTACCTGTCTAGCTGTCTATATATCTATATATTTATCTATTAATCTACACATCTATTTATCTTTCTATCTATCTAACTATCAATCTATATGTTTATCTGTCTATCAATCAATCTATCTATCTATCTGTCAATCTATTTGTTTAATTATCTATCTTTCTATGTGTCTATTTAAATTAAAGTCTATCGAGCTAACTATCTATCAATCTTTCTGTCTATCAATCTATCTATCTTTCTGTCTATCTTTGTGTCTATCTATCTATCTATCTATATGTTTATCTATCTTTCTAACAATTTATTTATATAGTATATATCAATATGTCTATTTATTTGTTTATCGATCTATGTAATATATATTCCATCTATGTATCAAATCATCTATCTATCTGTCTGTCTATCTATCTATCTATCAATATGTCTATCTATTTGTCTTTATATCTATCTATGTTTATATCTATCTGTCTATTAATCTATAATTTTATGTATCTATCTACTTATATCTCTATCTATCTATCTATTTGTATACTTAATTTTCTATATATATGTCTATCTTTATAATTATATATCTATCTAATTATCTATCTATCTATATATTTGTTTATCTATATACATCTATCTATCCATTTATCTTTCTACCTATCTATCCAACATTCTATTCATCTATCTATCTGTCTATCTATATATCTATCAGCCTATCTATCCATCATATGTCCATCTATCTATTAGTATTTTTTTATGTTTCTATTTGTTTGTTTATTTGTCTATCTATTTGTCTATCTATTTGTTTATTTATCTATCTATCTATCTATTTATATGTCTATCAATCTATCAATCTTTCTATATATCTACTTGTCTGTCTATCTATCTATCTGTCTATCTTACTATCTATCTCTCTATATAACTATCTATCTGTAGTCTATATATCTGACTATCTATATAACTATATATATATATATATATATATCTCTATCTTTCTTTTTTTCTTTCTTTCTATCAACCAATCTATCTATCTATATGTCTATATGTCTATCATTCTATTTGTATATGTGTTTGTATATCTTTCTATATATCTATATGTCTATCTTTATGTATATCTATCTATCTATTTTTTTGTATATTTATCTTTCTAATTATCAATCTATTAGTCTATCTAACTATCTATCAATCTAACTGTGTGTCTATTTATGTGTCTATCTAATTTTCTATAAATATATCTATATGTCTATCTATATGTTAATCTAACTATTAGTATATCTATATGTCTATCTTTATGTATATCTATCTGTCGATTTATTTGTCAATTTATCTCTCTAATTGTTTATCTATTAGTCTATCTAACTATCTAACTATATATCAATCTAATTGTGTATTTATTATGTGCCCATCAATTTGTATATATATTTGTCTATCTATCTGTATATCAATCTTTCTATTTATCTATCTATCTTTATATATATATATATATTTTTATTTATTTATTTATTTATTTATTTATTTATTTATCATTTGATATATCTATCTTTTTATCTATCTCTTTATATATATTCTTATCTTTCTCTATATCTATTTGTGTGTCTATCTATCTATCTATCCATCTATATGTATATCTATATATCTATATGTTTATATATCTATTTTTCTATCTATCTGTCTAAATATCTATATTTATATCTATATATCTATTTATGTATATATCGGTATATATATATCTATATCAATTTGTTTATCTAACTATCTATATGTCTATTTGTTTATTTATCAAGGTGTCTATTGATCTAATTATCCATCTGTCTTTAGATCAATCTATATATATATCTATTTTTCAATCAATCAATCAATCTATCTGTTTATCTATCTATCTTTTTGTCTGTCTATCTAATTATCTATCTAACTATTTGTCAATATTTTTGTCTATATATCTATCTAACTACCTCTCTATCTATTTGTCTATCTATCTATTTTTCTATCTATCTATCTATCTATCTATCTGTTGATTTATCAGTCGATCTATTAATCTTTCTATATTTCTATCTATCTATCTATCTCTATGTCTTTCAATTTTTCTAACTATTTGTCTATTTATTTATCTATTTATTTATATATATTTCGGTCTATCTATCTATTTATCTATCTATTTATCTATGTATATATCTGTATATCTATCTATTTGTCTATCAATCTGTCTATCTATTTGTCGAACTATCTATTTATCAATCAATATATCAATTTATCTGTCTCTATGTTTATATATCTTTCAATTATCGATATATTTGTCTATCTATATGTCTATCTATCTATATATATATCTCTATCTATCTATCTATATATATATATATATCTATCTATCTATATATATCTCTATTTATCTATATGACTATCTATTTGTCTATCTAAATGTCTTTCTATCAATATATATTAATCTATATGTATATCTATCTCTCTATCTATCTATATATTTATCTGTTTGTATATCAATCTATCTATATGTCTATATATCTATCTATCTATCTGTCTGTCTATCTATCTATCTGTCTGTCTATCTATCTATTTGTCTGTCTATCTTTCTATCTATCTATCTATATATCTATTTATCTATATGTATGTCTATATATATTTCAATCTATCAATATATTTATCTATCTATATGTCAATCTAATTGTCTATCTAATTATTTATCTATCTATCTATCTAATGTCTATCTAACTATCTATCTATATATTTATTTATCTATATATCTATCTATCTATATATCTATATATCTATATATCTATCTATATGTTTGTCTGTCTATCTATCTATATGTCAATCTATCTGTCTATTTATCGATCTATCTATTTGTATATCTATCTGTCTATTTTTTGTCTATATGTCTATCTATTTGTTTGTCTATATGTTTATTTATATTTCTATCTATATGTTTATATATTTGTCTATCTATCTATCTTTTTATCTATCTGGTTTATCTATCTTTATATCTATCTATCGATCTATTTGTCTATCTCTCTATCTATTTTTCAATATTTCTATCTATCTGTCTTTCTTTCTATTAATCTATTCATGTATATGTTTGTTTATCTATCTATCTATCTATATGTCTATTTATGTGTCTATATATCTATATATCTTTTTGTCTGTCAATCTTTCTGTCTATCTATATGCTTATCTATCTTTCTTTCTATTTGTCTATCTGTCCATCTATTTGTCTATCTATATGTCTATCTATCTGTCTATCTATTTGTTTGTCTATCTGTCTGTCTTTTGGTTTCTCTATCTGCCTATTTATATGTCTATCTTTCTATCTACATGTTGATCTAACTATTTATCTATTTATCTTTCTATATATCTTTTTGTCTGTCTATCTGTCTATATATCTATACTCATCTTTCTATCAATCAATCTATCTATCTAGCACTACTAAAAAAATATGATAATACCAACTAAAATACTGACCAAAAAATTTGGTCGGTAATTACCGACCAAAAACTGACAAGTTAGCAACCAAAAAAGTGTATCGAAAAAAAAAATTCTGCAGACCAAATTTGTGACCAAAGACCGACCATAATTACCGAAAAAATGTTTTTCGTCAGAAATCAGTCAACAGAGTGGTTATCGAACATATTACCGACCATTTAAAAACTTATTGCTATAATTGGTCGGTACCATGTGTTTTCAAATTATTATTATCTTCGTACTTACTAACCATTTACAACCAAATATATAGGTTGGTATTTACGGATCAAATCACGACCACTTTAGAGATCTAAAGAGGCGCATCAGAGAAAAATACTCTCGACCAAATTCCCAACCAACTATCGACAAAATATATTTGGTCGCGATTATGGTCTGTAAATTAGGAGGAAAATAGCAAAAAATATTACTGAAAGATTACCGACGATTTAACGACCAAAAATATATAACCATTAAAAATGGTCAGTACAATGGTCATCAAATATATTTATAAGGTCATAATTACAGAACAAACTACCAGTAGAATATTTAGGTCGATAATTACTAACCATATCATGACCGAATACCCACCATAAATCTCAACCAAATGTTATTGGTTAGAAATTGGTTAGTAAATTAGGATAGAAATAGCTAATAGAAATTGTTGACTAATTACTAACCATTTAATGATCAAAAACATATTAACATTAAAATTTGTCGGTAAAGTGGACTTCCAGATCATTATAGATTTTTTATCACCGATCATTTATTGATCATAATTTTGGTCAGTTATTTTATTGTTTTAATTTTTTGATTTGAAAATTATTTGTTAAGTCATTTAACCCTAAATCATAGAAACTTCATCGTTTTTCCGAATCAGACCTAACTGTAAGCACGAAAACACAAAAATTTTAATCTTACTTCTGAATCCAGGTAAGTTTTTCTTTGTTCTTCTCCTTCAAATTGCTTCTACACATCTTCGTCTCTCTAAATTATATATAGATATTCAGAATTTAGTTTTTCAGTAAATTCGGGTATTAGAGTTTTTTTCTCCTCCTAATTTCTTAATTTTTGCTTCGTTTTTTTAAACCTAACATTATTCGACTCGACACAATTAATTAAACTATAATTTTTCATTTTTTAAAAATTTGTTCATCCATAGTTTATATTTTTTAGGTTTTTAGTGATTTTGATTTAAATAACATTATGTTTGCATCTGAATAATCTTAATGCTAATGGTTTATATTTGAATACTCATATAACATTATGTATAAATGTCTATACTTTAATAAATATTATGATTTATGTTAAATCAAACTTTTAATTAATGTTAATCTTAAATGTCTATAACAGTATATATAAACTTTTATACATTTATATAATCAAAAGATATTATGTATAAATGTCTATACTTAAAGATATATAAATGGATTATATTATAAATACACATTGATATGTTTATATAAACATATAATGTTTATAAATATCTATACAAAATTTACATTAAACTATTCATTTATATATGTTCTTTTATAACAATTATGTAATATTAAATTATAATACAATTTTGTAAATATTTATATTATATATTTTTTTTAATAAATATAGAATATTTATAATGTTTATATAAATGTGATATATATATACTATAAAGTATTTATAAAAGTGTTACATTTAAATATAAAAATATTTAAGTAACATTTATAAAAGTATTTTATTCGCAAATATTATATAGATACACATGTTTAATTATATAATCATATGTCATTTTATATAAAAGTATTTATAACTATATTTATAATAAAGTTAACTACTTTTATAATTATATTATAACTTTATATAACTAAATTTTAACTATATAATAATATATAACTATATGTATATAGTTCTATATAACTATATTTCAAAAAATATATATACTATATGTATACTAATATATAACTATATATAATTATATTTTACTAAATTTATACCTTTATAAATGTTAAATATAATAATATTCTGAAATACATATATATTTATAATAATGTGTATAACTATATTAAAATATTTATATAAATATGTAACACTCTATATAATTAAATTTAACTATATTTATAACTATATATACATATATGTATTCATATAATTAAATTAAAATATATGTTTATAACATTGTATAGATTTATGTATAACTACTTATCACTACTTGTATAAATATATTTATATATAACTATTTGTTTAATTATATATAACTATTTATAACTATCTATATTATTTGTAATATAATTTATAACAATAAATAATTGTATCTTACTATCTGTATAATTTAAAAGTTTTATGCATAATAATATTTAAATATAAAAAATTAAAGCTTATATTTAATATATATTTGTATATAATAGTATATAAAAAAGTATTTTACTATATCTATATCAATACATAACTATATGTATAAATATATAAAATTAAATGAACAAATATATAAACCTACATGTATAAATATATGTTTAACTATATGTGTAACTATATGTATAATCAAATGTAACAATATTTATAATTAAATGTATAACAACATACAAGATTTTGTTAAACTATGTGTATAACTATATATATTTGTATAACTAAATAAATGTCTATATAATTATTTATAACTATATTTGTACCTGTATATACATTTATGTATTAATATAATTAAAGCAAAATATTTTTTATAATGTTGTTTATATTTATGGATAACCATTGATAACTACTTGTACTAATATATCAATATATAACTATATGTTTTATTATATATAACTATTTATCACTATATATATTATATGTAAAATAATATATAACTATAAATAATTGTATCTTACTATGTGTATAACTTTAAAAGGTTTATGCATAATTATATTTTAATATTAAATTTACATCTTATATTTAATATATATTTGTATATAGTAGTATATAAAAAAGTATTTTACTATATCTATACCTATACATAACTATATGTATAAATATAAAAAATTAAATTAACAAATATATAAACCTACATGTATAATATATGTTTAACTATATGTATAATTACATGTAACAATATTTTTAATTAAATGTATAACAACATACAAGATTATGTAAAACTATATATGTATAACTATATATAAATATTTGTATAACTAAATAAATGTCTATATAATTATATATAACTATATTTTTAACTGTATATATATTTATATATTAATATAATAAAAGAAAAATATTTTTTATAATGTTGTTTATAGTTATGTATACCCATTGATAATTACTTGTACTAATATATCTATATATAACTATTTATAACTATATATATTATATGTAAAATAATATTTAATTATAAATAATTGTATCTTACTATGTGTATAACTTTAAAAGTTGTATGCATAATTATATTTTAATATTAAATTTACATCTTATATTTAATATATATTTGTATATAGTAGTATATATAAAATTATTTTACTATATCTATACCTATACATTTAACAATATGTGTAAGTATATGTATAATAAAATGTAATAATATTTATAATTACGTATATAACAACATACAACATTATTTTATAAATATTTGTATATGTATAACAATATTATTTGTATATGCATAACATTATTTTATAAACATTTAACAACATTATTTTAACATTATTTATAAGTATATGTATAACAATATTAAACTATATGTGTATTAGTATATATAAATATTTGTATATCTAAATAAATGTCTAAATAATTATATATAACTATAATTAGAGACACTTGTTTTGTTAAATAAAATGATTTTTTTAACTAGTATGGAAGACAATCGTGAATGGATGTACAAGGGTTGAATAGTGAATGAAATGTTCTCTAATGAATGGGGGGGATAAAGTTGATGAATATGTTGAGTTTGCTTTAATGAATCCTGAGTGTGTGAATGATGGTACAGAAATAAAGTATCCTTGTACTTTAGTTAAATGTCAAAATAAAAAGTTTTAGAATGTTGAGACTGTGAAGATGCATTTGTATAGAAATGGTTTTGTTGCGGATTACTATGTTTGGATATATCATGGTGAAAAGTAAGTCCACCATAGGTGTTCGAGTTTAGTGCGGGTGTCAGTAAGTGAAACTGATCAAATGCTTTCGGATAATATTAAAAACACTACATACCATAAAATGGTTTTTGATGCTGTGGGTCCTAAATTCATCCCAAATGAGGACCCCAATGCTGAGGCAAGGAATTTCTATGACATTATTCGAGTAGGAGACAAACCTATATATGAGAGAAATTCTAAGCATTCTCAACTTTCTACAGTCGTGTGGATGTTAGAAAAAAGTGCAAACACAGGTGTTTGCAGGCATGGTTTGATGATATATATAAATTCATTCAAGAATTATTGCTAAAAGATAATCTGATGTCATTGGATTTCTACAGCACGAAGAAGTTAGTTAGAAGCTTGGATTACTCGTACAAGTCATTCATTGCTGTGTGAACAATTGTATGATATACTAGGGTGATGATAGTGATCTTAATAGTTGAAAAATATGTTGGCATGCTTGGTACAAGCAAAAGGTTATGGGTTCTATAAATAGAATGTATATACATAAGTTGAAGGTACTGTATAACAAGATGCACTATTTTCCATTAACACCAAGGTTGCAGAAATTTTCTTGGAGCAATTGATTGAGGAGTTGAAAAATCTTTGGGTTGTTGGGGTTCAAACTTATGATATTTCCTAACAAGAAAATTTTCAGATGCACTCTACCCTCATGTGGACCATAAATGACTTTCCAGCATATTCTATGATGACTGGGTGGAGTACAACTATTATGTTAGCATGTCTGCATTGTATAGAAGATTCTGATCCTTTTAGATTAATTAAGAGCGAAAAATAGTCATGGTTCGACAACCATCATAAGTTTTTTCCCATTAATCATCTGTATCGACGTAACACCAAAGACTTCGTTAAGAATAGAAATGTTACTAAACAATTCCCGAGGGTTTGATCTAGGGTTGATATTCTACAGGAATTGAATAACAGTGGGTTAAGAAAGGTGATAGAAGTTGATGCTGGGGTTGTGAATGCAACTATATCTAAGATTTGTGGGTAGAATAAGAGAAGTATTTTCTGGGATTTTCCCTTCTGGTATAAACACTTGCTTAGACACAATCTTTATGTTATAGATATCGAGAAGAATGTGTTTGATAATATTTTCAATATAGTGTTTAATATTCCAGAGAAAACTAAGGACACTTACAAGTAAAGAGATGAGTTGAATAAATATTGTCACTGTCCTCAATTTACAAAAAAGCTTGTCACAATTAATACCCTGATGTGTCATTTTTTCTGAATAAATCACAGAAGAAAGTTATGTTGGAGTGAGTAAAAAAACTTAGATTTCCAGATGGGTATGCTTCTAATCTGGGAAGGTGTGTGGATGCGAACAAACTTAAGATGTTTGGCATGAAGAGTCATGATTGTCACGTATTTATGCCAAGGTTGTTACCAATTGCTCTTCGAGAATTCCTACCTAATAGAATATGGGAGCCGATAAGTGAGATTTCTTAATTCTTTAAACAACTAACTTCTTCTTCATTGACTGATGAAGTGCTGAAGAATCTGGATGAACAAATGCTAGTTATCTTATGCAATCTTGAGAAAATAATTTCCACTAGTTTTGCTGACTCAATGAAACATCTTCACGTGCACTTGCCTCATGAAGCTAGGATTAATGGTCTTATCTATTATCGTTGGATGTATCCTCTAGAAATGTAATATTAATTCACTAAACCAATTCTTTTCATATATATATATATATATATTTATATATGCACAAAAATGACTTGTAAATATCAATAATCATTTTGTAGATACTAAAAAAAATAAAGTATGCAATAATGAATAACGCTCAGGTTTAGGGTTCTATATCAATAGGTTTTATTATGGATGAGGCCGCAAAATTCACATCATTTTATTTCAAAGAAGGAGATCCAACTCTTCCACTTAAGGAAAAGCATAATGAGGTTTATCTTTATGACAATGTGGATAATGATATGTTTACAATTTTTAAGCCTCTGGGTAAAGCAATTGATGCTGAAGGGAAAAGGTATCTATCAGACTATGAATATACTACAACTCATCTATATGTCCTAATGAATTGTCTAGAGGTTTAACCATTCATTGAATAAGTATTTCCTAATAGTTAAATGATATCTATTACGCATTATAATTTACTATTTCCTATCAATGTATCAATAATTTTAATTTCTTTTTTTTCGTGATTTTGTTACAGAAAAACATAAAAAGTTTCCAAACATGAATGAAGAAGCAATCAATGTAGTGAAGGAGAAAGAAAATGTTTCATTTTTTGAAAAATACATATGTATACTTATAATGAAAATCACAAAATAATTGTATTGTTCTAATAAAAATTTATAATTATAATCCAAACAATCTACTTAATTTTGATTACAGGTCCATAAGTGTGTAAATAAAATTTTCAATCATTATTTTCGAAGTATACCATGAGGTCCCCTAAGAGATGTTAAAACTTACAATGGTTACCATGTTAATATTTTTAAATTTTACAATAAACCGTATGGTAGCTACAGTGCAACAGACAATACAAGAGTATGCATTAAAGGATCCATATACAATGAAACTAAATACGACTATTACTAGGCTTTGGTCGAAGTGATCGAGTTAGAATTTGAAGCATTCCAAGTTAAAAAACTATGTTATTCAAATGTAAATGATTTGATCCAACACCACATATTAGTAGTGTTCTCCATCCTCAATATTAACTTGTTAATGTGCACGATAAAAATTGATTCAACAAGCATGAACTTTTTGTATTAGTAGTACAAGCATCACAAGTTTATTATTGTGAATATCCGAGTCGGACAGGTCATAGAAAGGATTGGAAAGTTGCGTGCAAGTTAAAAGCAAGGGCTCAAATTGACATCCCCGCATCACCAAGAACTAATTTCATAGAACCAGCTTTTCAAAATAATGACAATTATGTTATAATCGAAGCTATGGTGGGGGACAAGGATATCCTTTTAGTCGCATCTTCTGAGATGGATACAAGTGGAGAAGTATATGTTGTTAAAAATTTAATTGATTATGAGGAAGAAATGAATGATGAAGAATAGTTTGAAAATGATGTTACTACAATTTAAGAAAAAGACGAACCAGATTTGGATGATTCTAATGAGGATGAGTAGGAAATGAGTTTTATGTTATTTTAATTGTTATTCATTTTGTTTATTTTCATTGCCTTAAGTGTTTTTAGAGGTATGTCACGTGGATGAGGTTGAAGCCACACGTTGCAAGGTCGTATGAGTTATGGTATAGGCAACACGGCCTTAGGTATGCCCAAAACAGGTAGAGGGTTATGGGTGGACGAGACACTAGATTAGACAGAGAGAGTTGTGAATGTAATGCATCAGGTGAATGATCCACATAATGGTTCTGAGAATTTGATGAATGATCAATAGATGTGGGAGGGGGAGGTGGGATAAGATGGAGATGTTGGAGAGTCTTCCTAGAGCACCCTACAGACGAGACTTTCCCAATTGCTCATTTTGATCCGATAATTGATAATTCGTAAGATATAAAACTCAACAAATGATTTATCAATTTATTAATTTATTTCTTACTTGCTAAAAAATTTTTTGATACAGGATGAAGTTAGAGCCATCTGGTTCTATTTATAGAGTTCGGAGGATAATTTTCAGGAAGTCCTTTAAAACTAATGGACATAATTGGAAGTCACTCACACATAGAGACCATTTGATGATTTGGAGAGAATTTAACGTAAATATTATTGGCTAGAAATTTTTACATCTTATATTTATTCATTTGTTCACTCATTAAAAATCGTTTATTTATAAATGCAGAAAGTTTATTGGTGGACACAGCCAAAGGAGTCGGTCAAACGTGTGTTCTACTAACATGCTGTCAGTAGGAATAAAGGCATCGTGTATGAGATCAAAGATAAATGGCTGAAGAAAAAAGAAAAAGATTCAAGTGTCACAGATCATGTTTTCGAGGAGTGGCATAGCAGATGGGAAGATTCGGATTATAGGAAGAGGTGTGATACACAGAGTGACAATCCTCACTCAGAGCACACTCGGGAGGGTAGTGGCCTGTCTACACACACTTGTGGATCTTGCTCTATGCGTGAGCATGAACGAGCATTTATATTATTTCTAATTTATACTTTTTATGTTTATTACATTGTGAATTGTGTTCAATTATGCCAAAATTTCACTTCTCAAAAGGAAATTTTTTTCAATATAATTAACGTATGTATTGTGCGTAATTATAGACATGCAAGGTGGGTAAGAAGCCCAATGCTCCTCACTTATTCAGACACACACACACACACACACAAATGCTCATGATGATCAGACTTTCATTAATCAGAGATCTCATGCAGCAATTGTAAGTTTAAATAAAAAAATTAATTTTTTTTGTTTGAATATAAATTGAAATACTTTTCGTACATTTTTATTAGGCGAGATATGAGGAATTGTTAGCTGCTATGATTCAAGCATATTCCTAGTTTACTTCAAGTTCATGTGAAGGTGCAACAAGTAGTTCTCATTCACCAGCTCCACCAATTGATGCGAATCAAATTTGGTATGCGACTTTTGATGGAAAAAAGTAGATGCCCATATATTACATTGGTTCGTCGAGATAATCATTCTACTCGCATAGATGACCATACTATGAAGCTGAATTTTCAGGACCAGTTTCGAATTTGGTCTCGAAGATGGAGGAATTTACGTACGAGATGCGAAATTTGATACAGTTTATGTTGGCAAATATCGAGCGATGTATGATCGACTATGAGGATCATAAGGATGAGTTGTGTATGTATTTTGACTAGCTTACAAAAAAGTTTCAGGAGGGAGGACTATAGTTCAACCTTGATTATCTACCTCGGATTGTTCGGCATAATGATCCAGCTACAGCTTCTACTCCATCACCTACTGCAGCACATGCAGCAACCACATCAGGACTAGCAACAGCAAGTAGCTCTGCCCTAGTACCCGACATCTCACCATATGGACCAGAAACATCGCAGCATAATGATTATGAAACTAGGTTCGATGATTGAGAGTATTACGCACATTTTTTTTCAATTACTTAAACTTTGATTTTGGATTTTAATTTTTTATTTTATCTTGAGGTTTTTAATATAATAATGTAGTATATATAGTTGTTTGCTTGAGTTATTTTAAATTTTATTTTGTTATTTAATCTTTAAATGTTTCTGCAAGCACTGAATCATAACTTGAAGCAAAATGTTTTTTTTTGTGTTTTTTATTTCAGTTTGTGTAGCAGCTATAGAATTACTACTAAAAAATTTGGTTGGTAAATACTGACCGAATTACGACCAAACTGACTAAAATTTTTAATTATCGATGGTCGGTAAAAGGTCACCAAATAGTCGGTAATCATTTTGGAGATCAATTACCGAGCAATGATTTTAAAAGATTTTTGTCGATTTTTTATCCCAATTTTTTAGGCTTTTATCGACTGTTTTATGACCATTTAGTAACCAAATTATTTTGGTCAAAAAGTGGTTGGAATTAAGTTGGAATATTTGTCAGTAAATTGTCTCTAAATTGTCGGTAATTAACGACCATTTAGAGACCATTTACCGACCAAATTATTTTGGTCAAAAAATGGTCGGAATATAGTCGGTAATTGTTTGTCTATGATTGGTCTGTAAATGGTTGTTAATTACCGACAATTTAGAGACCATATACCGACATTATTTATTCTCGGTAAATAGTCGGAATTTAGTCTATAAATTATTGTCGGTAGAGGATCAGAAAATGGTCAATAATTTACCGATAGATAGTTTGTTCGTTGGTAAAAAATTTAGCGACGAGCAAAATTGTGACTACTTTTTTTGGTCAGAAAATGGTCGCTAATTAGTTTACCGACCAAAAAACACTGAATTACAGACCAAATATTTGGTCAGAAAATGGTCATTAATAAATTTTTTTATTTCTGAAATTAATTTCATTAAATAATAATTTCATTAACTATTAACCATAAATTTTGTTATTTATGAAATAATATCATTTATGGTTAAATAAAATTGTTTTTAATTTTTAAAATTTTAATTAATAAATTTTAATAATTTTATTTTACTTTTTAATTGTTGTCACTTTTTTTTCTATATGTTTACATCCATTTTTATCATTTTAGTTTTCTTAAAATATAACACTACGAGAAAATATTGATTTAGCTAAGAAATTTTAGCTAGGAGTCAATCCCTAGCTAAATTGCGGGGGATTAGCTAGGTGTTGGGCAATCGCGCTTCCACGGGTAGTGAGATTAAGAACAGAAAACACAGAAACAACACAGAAATAAGTAATATATATATGTATCCCAATCCACAAGCATCCACGACAAAATCAAAACGTGAAATCAACACAGCAAATAACATGGTTCGCTAGTCGCTCAGTACGACTAGCTACCTCCGCCAGAAAATGCTTATGCGTTACAAATTAAACCCAAGAAATAACATCTTACAATATGCAGCACGGCAGTCGCGAAATCGCGCAAAGAGAGAGGAGAACGAAGATAAACAGTTTAAACGGGTCAAAAATAGCCACCCGAAAAATAAATACAAATGTTTTTATACAGAAAATAAACAGCCGGTCAGCGGGACCTCCGTTATTGTGCTACTGCTACATCGCAGGGCTTTTAATATTTCATTTCCTGCACTTACATGAAAATATTAAAACAGATTATTAAGTAAAAACAAATTACATATATAGCACTAGGGAATAGCAAGGATTTTATGATTTTTCTTTGAAAAGAAAATGACAACGGATTGGCGACAGAAAATTTTTTGTAAATTCTACTAAAGAAAAGCGGGGAATTTACCTATGAATTTAGCGACAAATTAGCGACGAAAAATTTTCCTAAATTCCACTCAAGAAAAATGGGGATCTTAGCGACGAAGTAGCAGCGGAAAATTTTTATAAATTTCGCTGAAGAAAAGTGGGAAACTTAGCGACGGAATATCTCATTCTAATAAAAGCCTAAACTTAGCGATTGATTTAGCAACAAATTTTCTCTAGCTAATAAAATACAGATTTAGCTACGGATTGAGCAACAAAATTTTCATAGCTAATAAAATCCATAAATTAGTGATGGATTTAGCGATGAAATTTCTCTAGGAAATAAAATCCTTAATTTAGTAGCAGATTTAGCGACAGAATTGCCCTAACAAAATTAAATCCTTTATTTATCGACGGATTTAGCGATGGAATTTACCTAGCTAATAAAATTCATAATTTAGCTATGGAATTAACGACAGATTTTTCCTAGATAATAAAATTCATAATTTAGCTACGGATTTAGCGACAGATTTTCTCTAGCTAATAAAATCCGTAATTTAGCTATTGTTTTAGCGATGGATTTTCACTAGCTAATAAAATCCGTGATTTAGCTACAAATTTAGCAACCAAATTTCCCTAGCTAATAAAATCCATAAATTAGAGGCGTATTAAGCGACGGATTTTCCCTAGCTAATCAAATCCTTAATTTAGTGATGGATTTAGCGACGGAATTTTCCGAGCTAATAAAATTTATAATTTAGCGACGGATTTAGTGATGGATTTTTTCTAGCTAATAAAATCTGTAAAATAGCGATGGATTTTCTCTGGCTAATAAAATACGTATTTTAGCTACGATTTTAGCGACAGAATTTCCCTAGCCAATTTTTAGATATTTAATTTTTTTTAATTTATTATTAATTTTAATATTTTATTTAATTTTGTTTATTAAATGTATGTTAATGGTCTATAGATGAGCAATTCTTGAAAGATATATTCTCCTCGTAAAATCATAAAAAAATTATATTATAAATAAATAATTTAAAAATAAAAAAATAAAAAAATAAAAAAATTTATATTAGTAAGGTCTAAAATAACTATTTTTATGATGTATTAATTTTAAAAAACATTATACAAAAAAATTTTCTAAAATTTTAAATTAAGAAACTTAAAAATTTGTATTAAAGTAATATTAAATAATAAATTCAATAAGTATAATAATTTTTTCGATATTTTAAAAATTAAATTTACATATATTAAAATTCCTACAAATATAAATGTAAATTAATTCATTGTATGATAAAATAGAAAATATTTTCAAAAATATCAGAATTGAGGAATAAACTAGTAAAAATTAATATTATTATAAAAAAAATTATGATTATTAAAAACTTTTAAAAAATAAATAATACAAATTTTGAAAATCTTGAAATATAATAAAAATATAATTTTTTAATAAAATTAAAGTAAAATAAATTAATATTTATAAATAAATACATAGATGTTTGCTCCTATTAAAATTTATACGAATTAAACAATTGAATATTATTTTTATAATTAACTTTTAACATTAAGTTTTTATTAAAATAATAAATATAATTTTTTTTAATTATCTTCTCACTTAAAGTAATTTTTTGAATTTTAAAAATTATTAATGATATCAAATAATATGAAATTTTATGCCTTTAAAATTATTTCATATTATTTTCGTAAAAATTAATATGAATTCTTAAAAATTTATAACCATAAAATATAAATTTTTATATATTGATAACATTTAAAGTATTTTGTAATTCTTAGGTGAGTGGCTAGAAGACAAATCATCTTTTTATTTGTCTTATTTAAGAAGTTTGTTAATTTTGTAACTATTTGATATTTTTTTATAAGGCTAAACATATTTTTTTAATTGTTTATATATTTATTGTTTAATTAAAATTATAATAAAAAATTTTAAAGTGTTTGTTTTTCATCTGTACCTTGTTACACGCACATTAATTTTGTTGAAAAAATTATGATAGTAAATAAAATTAAATGAGTCTTTTTGATTATATATATATATATTGCTTATTTAATGTTTTAATAATTGAAAATATTAATAATTTGATAATATATACATTCAGTTGTCGAGACGCGATAATCTCTAATAATTGAAGCAAACCTCCACATTCGGGCATCTATCTCTCAACACTGATGCATCAACATATAATCGAGGTTTATGTTTTAATATGTTATTTGATTTGAGGTACCATTTTATACATTTATTCTTCATCAACATATAGTCAAAAATTAATTTTATGCGTATTGATTCTATTATTTATTATTTCCAAAATTCTCCTCCTTTATTCACCATGGTTTGTTTGGATTGCATATATATACTTAATCGTATACATACTTCATGCATTTTTGATATAATGCATTAACATTGTATGAATTTTGATGGTGCACAGTAGGTATGCCTAATTAATAACTGCTTCAATATACATAACTATATATTGTATACAAAAATAGTATACATATATATAAGTGTATTTTATATAAGTGTGTTTAAACATAACTATATCTATATAACTATAAAAATAGTATACATAAACTATTTAAACATAACTATATCTATATAACTATAGAAATAGTATACATAAACTTTTATTATAATTTATAAGTAATTTATAAAAATTGTAAAAACTTATAATTAAAAATGCAAAAACATATAATATTGGAATTTAAAGTATTTTAAATCCTATGAAATTTAGCTAATCAAACTAAGCACATCACAACCCCTAAATGAGAGTGCCCTAGGATCATGATAATAAACCCTCGTGCAATGTCATCTTTAAATTATTCTGGGTCATTATAAAATCATTATGTACTCATATCAAACAATTACTTTTCAATGTTGTCCGAGCCACTTGTATTTATTGTATGATCAATAATTGAGAAGTTAATTCATCCATCCATTTATATTGGACCATAAAAGAAAGATTAATTATGATTCCTATGGCTATAATGATATATATTCATTTCATGCTAGCTTAATAGCCACCAGAGAGATGACATTTCATATGTCATATGAGGGTTGATTAAATTCATACAAGCACCATAATTTGATTACGTTTCTAATTTGAACCAAAGAAATGAGATTATAAATTTAATTTAAAAAATAGATTTAATTACTTACATGATTTGTATGCCATATGATCATTTTTATATATATTATATCTTAAATTTTTAATATTTCTAAATTTTTTGTAGGAATGCAAGTTGATAGGTTAAGAGCCCACCTAAACCCAAGCTAAATCCAACACATCAACCTGCATTATGTTCAAATCCCTTGTAAGAGGCTAAGTATAGAACTATTCATCATGTATAATGAAAATTGATAAATCAAGGTTTTATTATAGCTTTGGGTGGCACAACAAAGAAGCTTGAACAAAGACACCTTGCTTATGATGTCGCATAAAGGTATTTTGTAAGTTTTCGAGTTGATCACATAGCAATTAAAAAGATATCAAAAATAAATTAGTGATCAAGAATAAATATAAGTCTTGCAAAGGAGCCAAAAAAATCCAAATTATTGAGAGAAAAAAGAACATGAAAATAGAGTAGGCTTATAACTCTTAAGTAGCAATTACATGCATAACAAGAAATCCAAATCATTCTAATCTTCATATAGAAAAAAAGATTAGGCTTGCATCTCTTAAATTACAAAACAAAATAACAAAAATAATTTAATATTATCCAATGATACCACTAAAAGGTAGAAATATTGTTTTGAGAAGTATTATTTTAAATTAGTTCAATTTTAGAATTTTATTAAATTATTTTTTTTGACAATGAAAGTACTATTCATTTTATTTTGTTGCTTCCAAAAATAGCATTGACATTTATCTAACTTTGCAAAAAAAACAAAATTCCTCCACGACACTAATAATAATAATACTTAATATTTTCATCCTTAATTTATTTATATATATACATTTATATAATGGATAATTATGTTATGGAATCCAAAATAAAAAATATATATGATTTGGGTTATATTTTAGTACCTAAATTCGGATACTCCTCATTATCCCAATATAATTAAAAAAAACATTATGCATAAACTCGTTTCTACTTACTCAGTATGCAAAAATGAGTTTATGCATATGTTTATGCATATAGAGTATGTATAAACTTCATATGCATATATTATTATTTATGAAAAAAATGAGTTTCTTCATAAACTCATATGCATACTTGAGTATATGCATACTGTATAATAAAAAGAAGTAATTATCAATATAGGAATTTGGAAGACCCAAATCATAAATATTTTGGATTTGGGTCCCCAAATGTTATATTAAAAATAAAAATTGTAATAAAACATAATTATTTTCATTTTGGGTCCCCTTAACATTTTTTCTTATAACTTTATAACTTTTATCCACTTTTGATGTACTAAAGTGCATCAACTTTGTTTATCTCACTTAAGTTTTTAATAAATTTAAATCTAAAATAATTGTTTCAGAATTCAAAAATTAATTTTTGATTCTCATAGGGTTTACCAAAATATACTTCTTCAAAGAATAATGATAGGTTCAAATCCAGGGCTTACACCCATTTAATGATGATACCAACCATCTAACTAGTAACTTTTTAGAAATCTTGGATTTAAAAAAACTTTATAATGATAATGCAAGTAGGATTTGATAATTTTAAGTGTTAGAATTATGATTATATGTGTAACTATGTGTATACCTACATGTAACTATATTTATAATTACATGTATAATAACATACAACATTATATTTAACTATATGTGTATTACTATGTATAAATATTTGTATAACTATATATAAATATTTTTATAACAATATAACACTCTACAACATTAAATATAACTATATTTATAACTATGTATACATATATATAAATCTATATATTTATTTATAACTTTATATATTTATGTATAACTATTTGTATGAATATATTTATATATAACTATATGTTTAAATATATCAAAATATTAATAGCTATCTATACTATATGTATAATAACATATAACTATAAATAATTGTATCTTATTATATATATAACTATAAAAGCTTTATACTTAACTATATTTAAATATATAATTTAAATCTTATATTTAATATGCATTTGTGTATATTAGTATATAAAAATGTATTTTACTATATCTATACCTATACATATCTATATGTACAAATATATAAAATTATATGAATAAATATATATACCTGCATGTATAAATATAAATATAACTATATGTGTAACTATATGTATAACCACATGTAAGTATATTTATAAATACATGTATTAAAACATAAAACATTATGTTTAATTATATGTGTATAACTATATATAAATCTTTGCAAAACTAAATAAAACTTTATATAATTAAATATAACTATATTTTTAACTATTTATACATATATGTATACATATATGTAAATCTATATATTTGTTTATAACATTGTATATATTTATGTATAACTAAATATAATTACTCGTAAGAATAAATAAATATATATAACTAAATGTTAACGATATATAAATTTATATAACTATATATATTATATGTATAATGACATATAAATATATATAATTCTATCTTACTATATGTATAACTATAAAAATAGTATACATATATATATTTAAATATATAATTAACATGTATTTAATATACATTTTTATAAATTAGTATGAAAAATGTATTTTAGTATATCCATACCTATACATAACTATATGCATAAATATATGAAATTATATGAAAAAATATAGATAAATACATGTATAAATATAATTTTAACTATACGTGTAAATATATCTATAACCACATGTAACTTATTTATAATTATATTTATAAAAACATACAACATAATGTTTAACTAAATGTTTATAACTATATATAAATATTTGTATATCTTTAAAAAACTTTATATAAATAAATATAACTTTATTTTTAATTATGCATACATATATGTAAATTTATATAATTATTTATAACTTTATATACATTTATTTATATTTACTTATAACTATTTGTATGTATATATCTATATATAATTATATGTTTAGCTATATGTAACAATTTATAACTACATTTACTATATGTATCCTAACATTATTTATATGGGATAATACAATTTTGTTGCACTAACTTGAAATAAAATGGCTAAAGATATAATATCAACAATATGTAAGCACGTAGCATGAGAGTATCCGTTGTAATGCTCATATATGGTATAATACAAATAAGGGTTGTACTCTTACCTAAACCAACCATTGGGCCTCAGGCTCAAATATGAACTTATGTATAATAAATGATATAATATTTGATAGGTTTGTATAGAAGAAATTATATTTTCTTTTATATAATTCATCAATCTAACACTACACTCTCTGTGTTTCTCCCTCCCTCTATAATTATTTCTGTCATTCTCTTCCTCTTTTTCTTTATGTGTCACACTCTATCTCTTGTAATTTTTTTTCTTGCTCTTTTTTCTTGCTTGTTCTCTCTCTCTCTCTCTCTCTCTCTCCACCCCCTCTTTCTCTCTCCCTATCTCTATCCCTCTCTCCCCCCACTCTCTCTCCCTCTCTCTTCCCTCTCTCCCCCTCTCTCCCTTTCACTATTTCTCTCCCACACTCTCTTCCTCCTCTCTCTCCCTCTCTTTTTCATGTCTGCCCATTTCTGTGCCCCTCTTTCTATCCACCTTATCTCTCTCTCTCTCTCCCTCTCCTCCTTCAAACTTTGAATGTCTTTCTTTTTTGTTTTCTTTTCTTTTGCATTATCATATTTTGCACCCTTTATCTAGTATTACTGTGATATCTATTAATCTTTATCATGGTAAAAATTTCTTTATCTATAAATGTAGATTCTACAAACACATTGTCTTGATATTCATGATTTTTTATTTTTAAATATACATTTGTAATTAATTTTATTTAATTATTTGTATATTTTGAAGTAAGAAAATGTTTTTTAAAAAATAATGATTGAACATTTTTTTGTAAATAAAATAGGGTAAAATGAGTTTAGATCATCAATTGATGTACAGAAGGGGTTATTAATGGATTTTTGAATAAATATTTTTTGACTGGACTTGAAACATTCATCAATTATGCATGTAGTCAATCGAAATTAATGGATGCAGAAAAAATTAAGTGTCCATGTAATCATCGCAAGTATCAAAATATCCTTTTTTCGTGATGCAAACACTATAAGATATCATTTGGCTAAATTTGGCTTTGTGCCAAATTATTTTGTTTGGATTTATCATGGGAAAAGTACAATGGCTCTGAATATTGACCAAAATTAGGGTGCTGAATCATTTGTTTGTGGTGAAGAATTATCGAACACATACCATAGAATGATCACGGAAGCTGCCATTGCTGACTTCAGAATGGATTACATGGATGAACCACCTAATCATGAAGCTTAGAAATTTTATGAAATGCTTAAAGCTGTCGATAAAGAGTTGTAGCCTGGTTGTAAAACACATTTGTATTTGTCACTTGTGGCTCGACTAATGAGCATTAAGTAAGAAAATCATATGTCTGAGAAATTATTTGATCATGTGACAAAATTGATGAAGGAGATTATTTTGGATAATAATTTAATCACTAACAACTTTTACAACACTAAGAAGTTACTATGAGGAATGGGTCTACCAGTGAAAAAAATTGATTGTTGTTTAAATGGATGCATGCTATATTGGGGCGGTGATTGTCATTTAATTAGCTGTAAGTTTTGTGATCATCCTCGATTTAGGAAGGCAACTCGTGTTGTAGATACGTGATAAAAATTAAAGGTTGTCTTTAAGAAGATGTTTTATTTTCCATTAATTCCTCGATTACAGAGACTATGTGCATTAAATGCAATAGCAAATGATATGAGGTGGCATTCTGAGCATGAGGTTGAAGAAGGGGTAATGTGTCATCCATCAGATTCACGTGTTTGGAAGCATTTTAATTATATACATAAATATTTTGCAGTAGAAAGTCGAAATGTGTGAGTTGGTCTCTACACTGATGGATTTCAGCCATTTGGGCAATCTGGACAATGATATTCAACATGGCCTGTGATAGTGACACCTTATAACTTTCCTCCATGGTTGTGTATGAAGGAGCAATATATGTTTTTGTCAATATTGGTTCCAAGGCCAAAAAATTCAAAAGACATTCTGGATGTTTTCTTACAGCTTCTTATTGCAGAGTTAAATCATTTGTGGGATATTGGTGTGAATACATATGATATCTCAAAGAAGCAAAATTTCATAATGCAAGTAGCCCTTATGTGGATGGTGACTTTCCAGCATATTCAAAGTTGTCTGGTTGGAGTACTATAGGATGATTCGCATGCCCATATTCCATGATAAATTTTGATGTATTTACCCTCAAATTTAGTGGTAAACAGTCATGGTTTGATAACTATCATAAGTTTCTACCTAAGAATCATCCATTTCGAAGAAATAGAACTGTATTTTAAGAAAATAAAACCATGATGAAGGTTGCACTAGCAGTTCGTTTAGGAGATGATATTATGACAAAGATTTAGAGTTTGGGTTTGAAGAATGTAACTGTAAAAGAAGCTACTGGAAGTAATGGACTAATAAAAAAATTATTTGGCTAGAGGAAACGTAGAATATTTTGGGACTTGCTCTATTGGAAGTCCAATTTAATTCGTCATAACTTAGATGTAATGCATATTGAAAAATAATATGTTTGACAATGTTATCAACACAATCCTTAATGTAGATGGAAAAACAAAAGACACATTAAAAATAAGACAAGAGCTTAATGATTACTGTCTACATCCTGAATTGAAATTGAATGAGGAAATAGAAAAATTCACTAAAGCTTGCTACACACATGATAAGAAGGCAAGACAAATATTGTGTGAATGTGTTAAAAATTTGAAATTCCCTGATGGATATGTGTCAAATATGGGTAGATGCCTGGATAAGAAGAATCTTAATTTATTAGGAATGAAAAGTCATGACTATCATGTATGTATGCAGAGATTAATACCAATTTCATTACGTGAAATACTTCCCCTAAGTGTTTGGAAGGTCCTTATAGAACTTAGTTTGTTTTTCAAACAACTAACTACAACCACAATCAAAATAGATGACATGTTGAGGCTGGAGAATAACATTCCACTTATTATTTGTAAGCTTGAACTGATATTCCCATCGAGTTTTTTTTGACTCAATGGAGCATTTTTCGATCCATTTGTCATATGAAGCAAGGATTGCAGGGCTAGTGCAATTCAAGTTGATGTATCCTTTTGAGAGGTAAATACATATAATTTACTGTGTTATATTATTTTGTACAAAATGTAATATTGTAATTTAATCTAATTGAAACCTACCATTATGATTGTAGGTATTTTTTAAAGTTTAAATTGAATGTTAGAAACAAGACAAAAGTTGAAGGTTCATTTTGCAATACATATTTAGTAGAAGAAGCATCATTATTTTGTTCTTATTATTTTGAGGACCATGTCAATACAAAGAAAAGAAATGTACCACGAAATGATGAAGATCATGGGATGGTAGAAGATGATTTTGTGGACAAACTATCTATCTTCAAGCACCCTAGAAGAGTATTTGGAAGAGCAATGAAAAGATGTATGATATAAGAAGAGTACAAAGCAAATCAGAGCTACGTTTTACAGGTTGCATCATATATTGAGTAAGTATACCAAAAATGCTTGCAAGTTTAATCATAGTTTAATTTTATCTTTAATATGAATTATTAAAAAGTGATATACGCCCTTCTCTCTCTTTTTATATATGTACTGTATTTATGTTGAGTAGTTAAAATATAAGCAATTAGTAATTTCCAGCGATGATGTCGATTATATGCTAAAAAATAAATTTGCAAATTGGTTAAAAAATTATGTGAGAATTATTAAGTTTTAAATTCTTGAATTATTTAATTTATTAGTATCTTTTATTTGTTAATACCATTTTTTTAATTTATGTCACATGCAATTGTTCCTTCAAATGGAGATTCAAATATTTTCATTCAGAATCTAAGTAAAGGCCTGTTTAGATATGTGACACCCTATCCTGGGTATTTTGTTAATGGATATAAATTTCACACAATCGGCCACTGTTCTTCTAAAACAACAATGAATAGTAGTATATGCATTAAAGGCTCATGTCATAGTGCAGATGATATTGATTATTATGGTCAACTCAAAAAAGTTCTTGAGTTGGAGTATTCTAGAATCCAAAATAACAGGATTGTATTATTTAAGAGCGAGTGGTTTTATCCTACATGAAATGTGGGTACAAAGCTTCATTCGAATTATAAGTTAGTGGATGTTAACCATAATCACACATATAATCAATATGAGCCATTTATTATGGTAGTTCAAGCTGCACAAGTATATTAATTGTACATATCTGAGTTTATCTCGTGATAAGAGAGATTGGTGGGCAATTTGCAAAATCAAAGCCCGATAAAAATTTGAAGTACTAACATCATAGCAAAGAAGTGCAAACTTAGATATTGCACTGGTATTCCAGGAAGATGACATAAATAATATTGAGCCTATAAATATAGATGAAGATCCAGAAAATTTATGATACTCAAATAGTAGCATAATAGAAATTGAAGATTATCAATTTCTATATGAAGATGAGTTTGAACTTCTATCAAAATTAGATGAAATATCAGAAGATCCATTAGAGGATGAATGTGAGGCTGATAATTAAATTATTATAATATTTTTATAATTTAAACTATCAAAGACTTTTTAAATTTTGTTGAAATCTATCGATGTGTTTTATTCGAAAATGCATGCTTGTTCATCATATCTCTAATATTTATTCTATGTTTTATTTTGTACTGTAGATGGTGCCTAAAGGACGTGGTCATGGTAGAGGTCGAAAGAAGTAGTGAGTGTAAGAAATTGGCTCTAAGGGAGTGACATCTTGTTGTAGCAGTCATGCTTCTAATTCATCTATCTCAGTAATGATGGATGAGTCGATCGAACAACAAACACTGGAAACAAATGAATGTATTATAGTTATGGACACCAAAATGTGGTATATACATACGTATGTAGTCAGTATATATGTACATATAATAGTATAGTATTTTATGTACTCAGTATATATGTATTCAGTATTTTATGTACTCAGTACATATATATACTAGGTATATATATGTACTCAGTATATATGTATGCATAATACTATAGTTATTTGTAAATATACTACAGTAATATATGTACGAGTGAAATGCTTGTATATATGTACATATTTACTACAATAATATATATTTATCAAAACATAGTTTTTTTTATTTATTTTGATTTGATTGGGTGATTTAAATTTCATATAGAAGTGGTACCACATTGTTTCCCATATGAAGCTTGTATAAGTAAAAAGATATTTCAACAAACATGATGCACCGTGACCTGGACATCTTTTTTGCAACAAAGGGTTGGTGATTGGAGGAGCTGAGGGAGCTAAAGCAACGTCATTGCATGAATAGATTATACTTTGTGCACTGTCGATAAATACATTGATTAATAAGATGTAATATAATTTTATTATTTTTTTGTTTTAGTTATTTAAAAATTTGTATTAGAATAAGTCATCAAATGAATTTTTTTTTAATTTAAAATTTTTATTTATAGTTTTTGTTTTTATTAAATTTAATTTAAAAAATTAAATTATTTAATTACATTTTTGCTGAAATAGTATGAAAATTAACTTTAATTTGTGTTTGTTCTTGTCTATAATAACTATTTTTAATATATCTGTGAATATGTTTGTGTTTCTCTCAATTTTTTGGGTAGAGTTTTAGCCTATTATAGGTATGTAAAAGCCTATTATTAGTAGTAGTAGTAGCTATAGGAGCAGTAGCCACAGAAACAACTACAGTGACGGTAGTGGTAGTAGCGGCGGCAGAAGCACCAGTGGTGGCGGCGGTGGCCGCCACGGTAGCTGAGGCAACAGTGGCAGCTACTTGAGCGGAGGCAGTAGCTACTGCAGCGAAGGCAGCAGCAGCCATCGTAGCAGCATCAGTGGCAATGACAGCATCAGCATCAGTAGCAGCTAAAGCGGCTGTAGCGGTAGCAGTGGCAGTGGTGGCAGTAGTAGTAGTAGTTGTGGAAGCGGCGGTAGCACCAGTAGCTGTGGCAACACCAGCAGTAACCGTAGTGGTAGTGGCAGCAGCGACAAGAGCAGCATCGATAGCGGGAGCAATAGGACAGCAACAAATGTGGTATATACATACATATATAGTCAGTATATACGTACATATAATTCTATTGTATTTTATGTACATAAATACTGAGTATATATGTACTCAGTATATTTGTACGCATAATACTGTAATTTATATGTACACATACTACAGTAATATATGTACGAGTGAAATGCTAGTATATATGTACATTTTTACTGTAGTAATATATATTTATCAAAACATAGTTTTTTTTAAAATTATTTTGATTTGATTTAGTGGTTTAAATTTCTTACAAATGTGGTATCATATTCTTTCCCATAAGAAGCTAGTATAAGAGAAGGAATTTTTCAACATATATGAAGTACGGTGACTCGGACAGCTTTTTCGTAGTAGAAAGTTGGTGATCAGAGGAGCAGAGAGAGAGAAAGCAATGTCAATGCATTGATAGATTATACTTTATGCAAAGTCAGTAGATACATTGATTAATAAGATGTAATATAATTTTTGTTATTTTTTTGTTTTAGTTATTTAAAATATTTGTATTAGAATAAGTTATTAAATAATTTTTTTGTTTAATTTAAATTTTTCATTTATAGTTTCTCTTTTTATTAAATTTAATATACAAATATTAAATTATTTAATTAAATTTTATTTTAAGCTGTATGACAATTAACTTTAATTTGTGTTTGTTCATGTCTATAATAACTATTTTTATATATATCTGTGAATATGTTTTTGTGTTTTCGAATTTTTTGGGTAGAGTTTTAGCCTATTATAGGTATGTAAAAACATATTATTTGTAGCAGTAGCAGTAGAAGCAGTGGTAGTGGCAACAGTGGTGGCAGCAACGGAAGTGGCTGCAGCAGCTGGGGTAGCAACTACTACAGTAGTGGCAGCGGTGGCGGTGGAAGTGGCAGCGGTGGCGGTGGAAGTGGTTGTGGCGGGAGCGGCGGCATCGAAGGTAGTTGCAGTGACGGCTACGGCAGCAATAGGGGCTACACCAGAAGCAGCAACGGCAGCGGTGGTCGTAGTGGCTGCACCGGAAGTAGTGGCAACAGCGAAAGCAAAGGCGGTAGTGGCAGTAGTGGCGGAAGTGGTAGCAATGGTGGTAGTGGCGAAAATGACAGCTGTGGCAGCTGTGGCATGCAGTAGTAGCATAGGCAGCAGGGGCAGTGGTAGCCACTGCAGCGGCAATAGTGGCGGTGGTGGCATCAGCGGCATCGAAGGTAGCGATGACAGTAGTAGTGGTATTGGCAGTGATAGTTATAGTGGCAGTAGCAGTGGCAGTGGGAGCAGCAGCAACATCACCAAATGTGATATATACGTATGAATAATGTCAGTATATATGTACATATAATACCGTAGTATTTTATATACATATATACTGAGTATATTTGTACTCAATTTATATGTACACATAATACTGTAGTTTTTAGGTACATATATTATAGTAATATATGTCCGAGTGAAATGCTAGTATATATTTACATATATATTCCATGATTATATATTTATCAAAACATAACTTTTTTTTATTATAATTTGATTGAGTGGTTTAAATTTCTTACAAATATGATACTGCATTGTTCCTCAAACAAAGCTAGTACAAGTGATGAGATTTTTCACTAGACATTACGTGCCGTGACTCGGAAAGCTTTGTCACAATAGAAAAATGATGATCGGTGGAGCCGAGGGAGAGAAAGCAACATCAATGAATGAATATATTATACTTTATGCACTGTCGGTAGATACATTGATGAATAAGATGTAATAAAATTTTGTTATTTTTTTGTTTCAATTATGTAAATTATTGAATTAGAATATTTTATTAAATGATTTTATTTGTTGTTTTTATATATTATTTATAATTTTATTTTTTTTCAATTTGATATAAAAATATAAAATTATTTAATTAAAAAAATTTAAAATAAATTAAATTCTGAAAATAGTTTTGAAATTAAAATAGCTAGGGAAATAATCCATTGCTAAATTAGCAAGGGAAAAATCCCATGCTAATTTAGCTAGGGAATTTTCCCTAGTTAATTTAGTTGGGGAAATCTTAAATTTAGCAATGGATTTTTCCGTCGCTAAATTTATTTAGCTAGGGACTATTTTCATCACTAAAATTTAGCAACCAACACTTTAGCTTGGGAATCTTCCATCATTATTTAGTTTAATGATAGAAAATCTCATTTAGCTTGCTAATTTAGCTAGAGAATTTGTCTTTTTAGCAAGAGATTTTTCCGTCGCTAACTTTTTAGCTAGGGACACTTTCCCTTACTAAACTTTAGGAAGGAGCACTTTAGATACGGAACAAATTTGTTGGTAATCCGTCGCTATATCCTGGTTAACGATGGAAAATGCTCATTTAGCTAGGTAATTGTCCCTAGCTATATGGGATTTTTCTTATAATGTAAAAATTCTAGGGCAAGGAATTCAAGCACTTAAACAATTTTTTTTATCTTTATGAAGAGAATAATCTCAAGTGTTTCAATTCAATACCAGTTTCAAAAAATGTGGTAATTATGCTTGTTAAATGCTTAAATCTTCATTATAGTTTGGCAAGCATTATGAATATTACTAGAAATTAGTTGACATCTTCTTGGATTCATTGCTTCATGGCTTCATGGTTTTGGTTGCATTTTTTTGTTCATCAACATGGCTAATCGAATCTTCATATCATGAACTAGTTAGAAGCATAATAATAGACTCATGCATCCATGTCATTGATGATGGCAAAGTAACTGTTAATAGAAAGTAAGCACATGTGAGTAATGATTTATCTCTCTCCAAATTCATTGAGTGTTTTTGCTTATTTCCTGATTCTCATACTCATCTTCTATTTATAAGTATTCTTTATTTTCACACTATACAGTACTTTAAATCACCATGATCAGCTTAAGGTATGTATCATTTTTATGCTATACAGGTCTTCTTCATCCTTATAACTATAACTACAATCATTCTATACAGTTGGGAGCTAATAGTTTAGAAGATGCATCTAGATAGATTCATTCTCTGCTGAGTGTTGTATTAAAGGAGTGCCTAAATATAGCAAAGGATTTTGCGCCCATTTCTTATTGGGAAATGGCTCCCCTTAAGGTATCTTACTATCAATATTTCTTTATATTTGTACTCTTCTTTGACACGTAGAGTTTCTTCTTCATCATTTCCCTATGCTTTTATCCTCCCAGATTATGTGTTTCAAAAAGGATTAGCAATAAAAGATATAAAATGTTTCATGAGATTTCATGCAGACGCAATGACATCTAATGTGATTGCATCCTTTCCTTAAAAAAAATTGGTTGTCAGAAAGGTAATATCTATCATGTTTCCAACTCCTTAGCATGTTTTAAATGTGGTTGTGAGTTTAATTTATGCTTAGTATTAGCACCAACCATTATAGGGTTGCGACTTTACAAGGAAGAAAAGGATTGGTGCAGTCATGGTGGAGTCACTTTATGTTTTGAGAACTGTGGTTTGTAGCTTGTTTGCTTCATCTTTCAAAGTGAGAAAATTTGTTTTCAGTGTTGGGATGGTCATCTTGCTATAATAGTTATTGGTGTTATTGATGGGACTTGTGAAGTCATTTTCTAAACTCTCATGTCTTTGTTTTCTTTGAGATATGAGTAAGGTTCTACTATATAATTTTTCATCTTCCAAAAATTTTTTTAACTTCTTGATAGAAAATTGATCTGTATTCTTCCAGTAGAAGGGACTTCTATTTCTACCTAGGCGGCATGGTGGAGGAGCTTGATGGGCATACTGATTGTATTCACAAGTAGCTGTACAATGAATGGCTTCACTGATTAGATGAACAATTGTTGCTAATTGTTGCTGATGAGTTTGAAGTTAAAAAAAGCAAGCTATATCTCTACCAATAGAATCTTGCTTGATAGAATCATCATAAAATTTATAGAGTTATTTACTTAATATATTTACACTCATAAGTTATAATGATAATAAATAAAAATATTTTTTGATTTATTAATTCAAGTTATTTACCAAACATTCACTAAATATGTTAATTATCCATTTGGTTTAATTTTACTTCTTTGCTAAGTGAGCTTTTAGTTTGCATTTAATTTGTTATTTTAGCTATAATTCAAGCCATAATGTACTATGTTTATATGTTTATGGGTTTTCTTAATCTCAAGTTTAATTTGTATAAAGTGTGATTTGCATTAATTAATTAACTAGACCCTCCATTAGTATGGGTATGAAACCAAGAGATCTATTGATGCGGTGATATTTTCGAAGGGAAGAAGATGGAACTTATGGTATAGTAATGTATAAATGAAATTTGATTTTTATAAAAATTTTTAACATTTATTTTGTGAATTTGATATCTCTATTTTGGTTATCTTGGCAGTTATTCTATATCATTCGGTGATTCACAAGAAATGTACTCCACAAAAGGGCTACATTAGAGCATGCCTTAAAAGTAATGTAGGCTACCCTTTTTTGTAACCTTAGCTCTAAATGTTGTTTGTTTAGAGCAATCTCAACCTAAAGTTTTACTTTCGCCCTAATTCATAAGAAAATGCTAATGAACTATGATATAAAGATGATTGACCTTACATTGGGTGTTAGCTTAAACTAACATTTATGAATCTTTGGGTGGTGGGATTAGAAGGATGAAGGATTGCATACTAATAATTATCTTTTACAAATGTCTTGTGTACTTATATAAATACTAATAATGGTTTTCATAATAACTTTGAAGTTAAATTTGTTTATGTAAGAATATTATATTAAGATGATTGATCACTCGAGATTTTTTTGTATTACATAGTCTCTTCAAACATAGTCTCTTCAAAGTTATTGGGTAAAATTGTTGAGATATTTATCTCTTTTTGTATATCTTGTTAAAGTGAGAGCCTTGTGTACTTGGGTATGAATGTGATCTCCATATCTATCTTATCTTATCATAATATGTGCAAGCATTTAAAATATGAAGGCTAGATAATAAAACAAACTGTGCCAGTATCTTATCTTGACAATCTTACCTCAAAAGATTGAAGAAATCAATCATAATAAATCTTGAATTCGAGAATTACTATTCTTAGAATTTGGATAGATTTTTGTTATCACATAAAGATGTGATATCTTATTAGATAGTAAAATATATTTATATTAACATTTGAATAAGTCATAAAATTGAAGACCAAATGGAAGAACATATTCATCCATAATTTGAATTCCACAAGAATTTTAAAATTAGATTTGAAAATATATCAATTATCATTGGTCGTTACTTATAAATTACTATAAACTATTAAGAAATCTCTCATTTATAGAGATTGTCGGATAAATGTGTAAAATAAGTGTTTTCAATCTCAATATCCAAGTATATTGTATGGTAATTCATAATATTTGTAAATCCGAAATGAGATTATTAATCCTACTTTGTTATAATATCATCAAATCATATCCCCCACCAATTCTATCCAATCAAACACAGCCTAAAGAGTAACTAGGCATGAAAAAGAATTATAAGAGCTAGTACAAGCTACCATTTTTCTAATCATGCTTTTCCTATTGCGATAGATTCTATTAATGTATTAGAATGTATCAAACTTAAATGACATGGGACTCATTGAAATTTTTATTTAGAGATTTTGGGAGCTATATCTCCTTCCATCATTAGCATGCTCCATAACTATTTGTATAATTGAAAGGGTTGTAGGTAGCAAAAATGGCTCATTTCTCTGCACTCACACATTTCTTTTTTGACTAAATACTACCATCTTCAACATTGAGAGAGTTGTTTCGGGCAAAGTCAGGGAACAATCATTCTGAATTTTCATCTAGAAATATGCAAAGACATGTCTTCTTGCCTGAAACTGAAAATTATTGCTATGAAAGTTGAAGATCGAGGAAGTGGTGATGATGGTGAGGCAGAAAATTCAACACTTGGATTCACCAACTTAGTCTCTCTTAATGCTGCCTCTGATGACTTCTTTGATGTTACTGATGCCATTGAGTTCTTTGATTTTGACCATCTGATTAATGGATGGTCTTATGAAGTGAACTCTGATCTTCATGCTCCTGTACCCCAAAAACAAATTTTGTACAACTTTCAAAAAGTTCTTGTTAAACACAATCTCATTTTTCTAATTATGAAGTCTTGTTTTGTAGAATATCAAACAATCAAAGTTATCTTCCAAAACATATTGTCAAGAAGCTCAATGATTTTGCTGGTTATACCCATTTTTTCAACTATTTTATATTTTCCATGATCTTCTATACTTATTGATATATATATATATACTTGAGATGAGTGATTATAATGTGATTTAACAAGTTTAGAAGTAGTTGATAAATTATATATTTATTTTGCACACAAACATAACACACTACATGCATAAAAGTACCCAACACCATTCCACACACGCATCCACTGTGCACACTATCACATGGCACATGCCAAACTGCCACCTGATTTCTGTCACACAACATATACTTGGGGACTGCTACCCACACGCATGTGGTACATTCTAGACTACCACTGACACATGGCTGACTTCTATGTGGTGCATGCCAGACTGCCACATGATGTGTCACCCTATTATTTCACACTAAACTGACATATGATGTGTCACCCTATGATTGCATGCCAAACTACCACATGATGTATCACCCTATTATTGCATGCTAGACAGGCACATGATGTGTCACACTATTATTGCACACTCAATCCACTTCATTTGATTCCATGTTAAAAAGTAAACTCATAAAAAACTCATACAAACTCATAATCATAAATGTGTAATGAGAAAATTTAAAAAATATAAACCCTAACAGTATGAAAGACAATATTCATAAACTAGCATTTTTTCTAGTTTTGCTTTTTTTGAAGTTTTGCATCATATATCTTAAAACTCATTGCTTTTTAAAGGCTTTTTATTGAGATCTATTAAACATATATAGCAATTAGCCACGTATGTTCTTTTTTTCTTAAATTATTTGTGCCTAGTTTTCCTATGAATGGACATCATTGGGTTGTATTTTGATGCGATGTGAATTACACTTTCAGGGAGGAAAGAAAATTGGGAATATTTAGCAGGTTAGATGTTTGTACATTTTCTCTTAATAACTATAATGAGGAAAATACTCTGAGATTCATAACTGATTCCTCTGCTCATGGTACACATGTTGCTACTATTGCTACTGCATTTCACCCACATATATCACACTTGTCTACTGCTGTTAGTTTATTCCTTCATGGTGTTTTAAATTTTCATCTCTCTCTTCAATATAAGGAGTCGTTGCTCAATGGAGTTGTACTTGGGGCACAAATAGTATCATGCAAGATTGGAGACTTAAGCTTGAGGTCAATGGAAATAGGCACCAGCTTGACACGAGCCCTAATAGCTATAGCAGAGGTTGGCTAACTTTTATTAATCATTCGTATTTACTCTAGATAATGATATTCACATGGTGAAAACACTTGCTTTTATGTAGCATAAATGTGATCTCATCAATATGAGATTTGGCGAGCCCACTTTACTTCTAGATTATGGTTGTTTTGTTGATCGTGTTAATGAAGTATGAGCTATAGCTATTAACAATTGAAGCAGGATGCCAGTCAAGTAGAGGGCCAATAGCTGATGGTGGTGTTGGGATCAGCGTAAGTGCTCCTGGCGATGCTGTGACTCTGGTGCCCACATGGACTCTGAAAAAGTGCATGCTGATGAATGAAACATTAATGACCTCCCCATCTACTTGTGGAGGAATTACATAGCTCATTAGTGCAAAGAAGCTATGTGTTTTTTAATTATATATTTTTTTTATTTGGGTGTGTTATTTGTGTAGAAATTGATAGTGTTCTCTGCACAACATTATGTAGACCATATGTATTCTTGTGGGTCCATATGATGTAAGGAAGGCTTTAAAGAATAAATCAATTTTTATTTTTGAGTTGCCTGATGATAAACTATCTACAGGCCATGGGCTCATTGAAGTTAACAAGTTATATTTATATTAATATGCCTTTGTTCTTTGAAATCTCATTCTGACCAGAGCTACCTTCGTTGCTTTGATCGAAATATCATTCCTCTTTTGCCTCTTCTATTATCTACCTGCTGCATCTCTTTTTTTGCTTTTTTTACTATTCTTTCTCTTGGGTGCTTTCAAAGCCTAAGAACTAGTGGCACCCTTGGCTTGGTTTTAAATTTTTTTTATTCCATATGCACCTTTCATGCCTTGTAGTTTCAACCAAGGTCCCATCTTCATTCAAGTAATCAAGGATATTGTCATCATCTTTTGGGAACAAGAATCTTGTGATGGGAGACAAGTGGGTTGATATACATCTTGGGCTTGCATGATCTTTACCTCCCATGCTCCTACTAGCAAACAATCCTTTTGAAGAAAGAAGATTAATTTTGTTGCTGCCAACAAAATTTTGTGCCATACCTATGATGGTACTGTACATGCTCTGTTCACCATTGTGATAAACAACGATCTTCATCACCGTACCTCCCAGCTAGACTAGTATTTCTTCTTTGAGTATGTTCTTCTTGAAACAGACAAAAAGGATCTTTCTTTGGACTGACTTTAGGCCATCGACCATGGAGGGGATGGATCTTTGAAGATCATGCATGAAAAATAGAAAAAGCTCCTTGTTGATGAAGTCTCTGTATCTTATAAACTACCCCTTATGATCAAGGTATTTTTCCAGCTCGAAGTGGTGAAACCATGTTTTTCTTGCTGAAGGCAAGTTATATCACATCTTGTGGCTCTGTAGCTAATTGAAATACTCCCCCCCCCCCCCCCCTCACTATTTATGCTTGTTCCTAGCTTGTAGTAATTTATCATCCAAACCTTTGCATTACCTCCCAAGCTTTCTATCCTAGACTTTTTCTCGGGCATGGTTTAGAAGGGTACAGCTATTCCACTTGTATGCATTGCCTTCATGATTAGGGTGATAAACCCAAATAAGAATCATTAAACTAAGTAAAGACGACCATAAACAATGAATAAGGTTGATCACTAAACCTTTAATGTGCAAGCCGTCATGATCTTGATCTGCCATTATCATGAGATGACCTTATCTCAATGCATTGACACTATCATATTGCTTATGCTATTGCAACCCAAGAATCTATTTGATGTTGTTAATTTATCTATATCTCAACTTAGACATCAATCACCCATCCAACGCATCAGCGTCAATCACTTCTTTGTAAGGAATTGAAGATAGAAACAAAGAATCCACCCACGTTGCAGGTAAATTCAAAAGATATACCTAGTTGATGGAATCAGTAATGGGAAATATTGTCGGACTGGAAGCCAAAATATTTCATGAGCTCTATATTTTATGTGCATTGGATTTTTTTATGTGTTTTCTGATCCTTATGTTCAAAACCAAAATGCATCATGAAGTTTAAATATGATGTTCGATTATAGTATCATGGAAGTTCAATAAACTAAATGATTTTCATCTGAATAATGATGATTTCTTCATCTAGCTTATGTATGGGTCAATCCTAAAGCTGATGCATTAACAAATTAAATATAGGCTTCATTCTCAAGATGTTCCATATGGCTCCAGTAGTGGTTAGCAATCTATTACTAGATTCTCTCTATATGATGATTCCAACAGCTACTCGGTAATTATTTTATTTCTTCTATGTTGTAATACAATCTGTTGGCTATTCAATATTTGTTTTATAGATGAAATTTTTCAGAATGATGAGTAAATGCTATATATGTACTGAAAATTCCATAATTTTCTCAATTAGTATACCTTATGCATATTGGTAAATTCTATATAAGTGATGACCATGTCTATAATTTTTGCTTAATTAATAAGTTGTTATTCTTTTTATCATTTAAGTTTGAATTGATCTATAAGCAGAAAATGAAAGAAGTGAATGATGTGTTGAAAGAAATAAAGAATGCAATACAATATCAGATAACTTATATAGAGTCACAGTTAGTAGCCTTGATGAGATCAATAACACACTAAATTTTAGTAGAGTACCCACAAAGGAGAGCCTTGCACAAATACACAAACTAATGATGAAGATGATGATTTAGTTTTTAAAATTATACATCTATGTTATGTTTTTTTTAACCATGTAACTTTTGTATCATGATTATTTTTGATCTATTTTTTGGATTTGTTAATTATAAAAAATGATTTATAGTATATATTTTTATTAAATTTTATATAAAAATTTAAAAATACGTAATCAAATTTTTTGTAAAAAACAAAATTGTGAAAAAAGCATAGAAATGAAAATAGCTATGGACTTTTCCCTCTCTAATTTAGTTAGAAGATTTTTTGTACAAATTTAGTTGAAAATTATTAATTAATATTCTTAATTATAGTTAAAATTACCATGAAAAAAATAAAATAAGCTAGAAAATTTTAATCGTTAAAAAAATTGCTAGAGAATTTTTTTTTCTCATTAATATTTTGTGACGATGACTTTAGCTTGAGATAAATTCTATTGTTAGTCCATCATTATTATATTTTAATGAAAGAAAAATCCCATATAGCTTGGAAAATTTACCGAGCTATTTGAGCTTTTTAATTTAGTATGTGATAATCAATCTACTGATCTATCTATCTATCTGTCTGTCAGTCAGTCTATTTATTTATTTGTCAATCTATTTGTCTTTTTATCTATTTGACAATCTATCTATCTGTCAATGTATCTTTCTATCTATCTATATCTCTTTTTGATTGACTATCTATCTATATATCTATTAATCTATCTGTTTATTTATCTGTCTATCTATATATCTATCTATCTATCTATATATTTTTTTATCTCTTTGTCTATCTATCATTCTATCTAGCTATCTATCTATCTAGCTATCTATCTATTTATCTATTTGTCTATCTATCTGTCTATATGTCTGTATATCTGTTTATTTGTCTATAAATATATCTGTCTATCTGTATGTATATTTGTCTATCTATCTATATGTATATATATATATATATGTGTGTGTGTGTGTGTGTGTGTGTGTGTGTGTGTATGTATATATACATATATATATCTATCTATATTTTTATCTATATATCTATTTTTCTATCTGTCTATCATTGTGTCTGTCTATCTGTATATTTATTTATTAGTCTATATGTCTGTCTATCTATGTATATATCTATCTATCTATTTACTAATCTATCTATGTCTATATGTCTGTTTATCTTTCTGTCTATTTTTCAATCTATCTCTATGTCTATCTATTTGTCTTCAGTCTATTTATCTAATTATCTATTGGTTTATTTAACTATCTAATTATTTGTATATATATCTTTATCTATCTTTCTTTCTTTCTATCTCTCTGTTTATCTATGTATCTATCTTTTTATTAGTCTATCTATATGTCTATCTATCTGTGTATCTATATATCTATCAACCCTAATTTTTTGTTGATATTTTTGTCTATCTATCTATCTATTTATCTATCTATCTATGTGTCTATCAATCTATCTATCTATCTATTTATCAATATGTATATCAATCTGTCTATCTATATTTTATTTATCAATCTATTATTTTGTCTATCTCTCTATATATCTATCTATCTGTTTGTCTATATGTTTATTTATATGTCTATCAATCTGTATATCTATATGTTTGTCTATTGATCTTCCTAACTATTTGTCTATCTTTCTATATATCTAATTATCTATCTATCTGTCTGTATGTCTGTCTATCTGTCTGTCTATCTATCAATCTATCTATATATCTATCTATGTATATATGTGTCTATCTTTGTGTCTATATGTATGTTTGTCTATCTATCAGTTTAGTTATCCATTTAACTAGCTATCTATCTAACAGTCTGAATATTTGTGTGTCTATCTATCCTTTATCTGTTTGTCTATTTATTTATCATTCTATATGTCTATCTATTTGTCTATCTATCTCTCTATCTATTTGTCTATCTTTCTATCTATCTATATGTCTTTCTATCTTACTATCTATCTATTAATTAATCTATTTGTATCTTAATCCATCTATTTGTCTATCTATCTATCTATCTATTTGTTTATCTATCTATCGATATATCTTTCTATCTATTTATCAATCAATCAATCAATTTATCTATCTATCTATAAATCTATCTATCTATTTATTTATCTATCTATCAATATAAATATTTTTCTATCGATATATCTATATATCTATCTATCTTTCTATATATTTATCTATATATATGTTTATTTATCTATCTATCTATTTATCTATCTATCTATTTACCTATCTATCTATCTGTCTGGTTGTCTATATATTTATCTATCTATTTATTTATATATCCATTTAAATATATGTATATCTATCTATCTATCTTTATGTCTATCTATTAGCCTATTAAATCTATATATAAATTTGTCAATCAATCAATCAATCTATCTATCTATATATCTTTCAAATATTTTATTGATCTATCTGTCTAACTTTCTATCTAATTATCTTTCTATTAATCTGTCTATCTATTTTTCTATTTTCAATATGGCTATCATTCTACCTTTTAATATGTCTATCACTCAATCTACCAATCAATCTATCATTCTGTATATCTATCTATCTATCTATATGTCTATCTATCTATTTTCTATCTGTCTTTCAATATGTTTATCTATCTGTCTATCTATCTAACTAATTGTCTATCTATCTAGCTATCAATCTATCTGTCTATATGTCTGTCTATCTATGTATATATTTGTCTATCTATCTATCTACCTATCTATATATCTATCTATCTATCTATCTGTTTATCTGTCTGTCCTTTTTATTGGTCTATATATGTATCTATTTATCTATTTATTTTTTTTATCTCTATCTATCTAACTATATATCTATCTATTTCTTTATCCATCTATCTATATATCTATATATCTATCTATCTATCTAACTATGTTTGTGTATGTCTATCTATATATCAATCTGTTTATTAATCTATCTATCTATTTATCTATCTATTTGTCGATATATCTCAAATATATTTGTCTATCTTTTTTTCTATCTATCAATCTGTCTATCTATCTAATTATCTATCTATCTATTTGTCTATCAAGCTTTTTATTAATCTTTCTATATATTTTTATATCTCTTGGTCCATTTGTTTAACTATAAGGCTATCTTTCTTTCTATCAATATGTCTATCTATCTATCTATCAAATTATCTTTCTTTTAATCTTTCTATCTATCTTTTAATCTATTTATCAATCTATGTATAAATCTTTCTATTAATCATTCTATCTAGTTGTCTATCAATCAATTTATCTAAATGTCTATCTAATTATTTATCTATCTATCTATCTATATGTATATCTATCTATCTATCTATGTTTCTATGTGCCGATCGATCTATCTATCTGTTTGTCTATTAATCAATCAATGAATCAATATATCTATTTATCAATAAATCAATCAATCTATCTTTCTGTCTATCAATATGTATGAATATTTGTATGTCTATCTATCTTTTTTTTTCTATCGGTCTATCTATCTGTCTATCTAGACATCTTTCTGAATAACTTTCTATTTTCTCTCTATATGTCTCTATGTCTATATGTCTATCTATATGTCTATATATCTGTCTATCAATATTTTTGTCTACATATCAGTCAGTTTATCAGTTAGTCTATCTATCAATCAATCTATCTATAAATATATATGGCTGTCTATCTATCTGTCTATCTATCTTTCAATTTCACTATCTATCTATATATATTTCAAAGTTTCTATTTGCTATATGTCTGTCTATCTTTCTATTTATCTATCTATCTTTCTTTATATGTATCAGACTGTCTATCTATTTTTCTATTTATTTGTCTATCTATCAATCTACATATCTATCTATCTACCTATCTATCTATCTAACTCTCTATCTATTTTTCTATATATCTATCTATATATCTATCTTTCTGTCTAGCTATCTGTCAAACTATATTTCTATCTATCTGTCTATATATCTATCTATCTTTATGTCTATTTATCTGTCAATCTATCTGTTTGTCTAATAAATGGTCTAATAATCTAACTATCAATATATCAATCAATATATCTATCTATTTCTCTATGTATTTATCTATCTATCTATAT
>JAREIK010003538.1:637496-654996 GCA_029783825.1 Sapria himalayana
TATCGATCTATCTTTCTATTTGTCTGTCTATTTTTTATCGATCTATCTATCTATCTTTCTGTCCATCTATCTGAAAAACGATATGTCTATCTATCTGTCTATATATCTATCTATATTTATGTCTATCTATCTATCAATCTCTCTATCAATCTATCTATTTATTTAATAAATAGTCTAATAATCTATCTATCAATCTATCAATATATCAATCTATCTATCTATGTGTCAATCTATTTATCTATCTATCTGTCTGTCTACATGTCTAAATGTCTATCTTTATATCTGTCTATCTTTCTATCTATCTATTTATTTATCTGTCTGTCTATTTGTATGTCTATATTTCTTCCTATCTTTCGATCTTTATTTCTATTTATCTATATGTCTATTTATCTGTCTATTTAACAATCTTTCTTTTTGTTTATCAATTAGTCTATCAACATATCTTTCAATTTGTCTATCTTTCAATCTATCTAATATTTATCTTTCGCCATATCTATCAATTTAGATGCTTATCAATCTCAATTTGTTTATCTATATGTATATTCATCTTTCTATCTATTGATTTGCCTATCTATTTGTATGTCTATCTGACATTCTATCTATCTATCTCGCTTTTTATCTATATATTAATCTATTTGTTTATCTATCTGTCTATATGTTTATCTATCTATCTATCTATATATCTATATATCTTTCTATTAATCTATCTATCTATATATCTTTCATTCTTTTTTCAATAAATCTATCAATTTTTTATTAATATATTTATAAATCTATCTATCAATTAGTCTATCTATATATCTATCTAAATGTCTATTTTTTTGTCTATCTAATTGTGTATCTTTTTATCTATCCATCTTTTTGTCTATTTGCCTGTCTATTAATATATCTATCTGTTTATCTATCTATTTTTCTAATTGTCTATCTATCTATCTATATGTTTATGTGTCTGTCTATCTTTCTTTCTATCTACCTATCTATCAATCTGTCTATCTAATTATATATCTATTTCTATATCTATTTGTTTATCTATCTATCAATATGTCTCTCCATCTGTCTGACTATCTATTGTAAATCTATTTGTCTATTTCTTATCTCTATTTATCTGTATATCTATCTATTGATATATCTATGTATCTATATATCTGTATGTAAATGTTTCTATCTATCTGTCTATTTGTCTATCTATCTATTTATCTATCTATTTATCTATCTTTTTGTCTCTCTATTTGTCTGTCTCCCTATTTGTTTTTCTATCTTTCTATCTATATATTTATATGTTTATTTTTCTATCTATCTCTCAATATGTCAATCTATCTGTTTATCAATAATTCTATCAATCTATATATCAATCTATCTATCATTCTATCTATAAATCTATCTATCAAACTATGTATCAATCTTTCTATCAATAAATATATTAATCTTTGTACCTATTTGTATATCTATATATCTATCATTCTATTTGCTTGATCTGTCTAAAAATCTTTATATCAATCTTTATGTATATCTATCTATTTGTATATATATCTATCTATTGATCTTCTATCTATCTGTCTATATATATGTATATCTCTCTAGCTATCTATCTGTCTATTGATATGTCTAACTATCTATCAATCCATCTATCTATTTGTCTATCTATCTATATTTTAATCTATCTATTAATTTGCCTATAAATCAATCTATCAATTTGTCTATCAATCTGTCTTTCAATCAATCAATCTATCTATCATTTAATCTATCTATTTATTTGTCCATCTATCTGTCTATCTATATGTCTATCTATCTATCTATCTATATATCTATCTATCTATATGCCTGTTTCTCTATCTATATATCTGTCTGTCTTTCTATCTATCTATCTACCATCTATCTATCTTTCTATGTATTATATATCTATCTATCTGCTTATCTGTCTATCTGTTTGTCTATTTGTTAGTCTATCAATCTATCTACTTTTTTTAAAGTTTGTTTTATTAAAATTATGCCCTCTCTTTTGGCGAAAGAATTCCTTTTTTACAAACTATTAGCTACCCTTTACCCCCTTACACCCTTTCAAAATTCAATAAATTTATTCGGAACCTATTTCTATCCTTCTAGGAACACTTTATGAGATACATAGATGGTAATCTCTTAATTTTAAAAGTTGATTTGTTGTTTCATTTTCCTACTTTTCTGCCCAAATATTTCTGTTTCTTTCACTCTAGTATAGTGATTCTTCTCCTCCCTATTCTGATTCTTTATGTTTCCTCATTAACATCCATTTCCTTGCTAACTCCCTCTTTTCAGCCACTCTTTATCCTTCTCCTCACCACTTCATGCCCTGTAGAAAGATACAAACAAAGCAGAAAATACCAGCTATCTCCTTACCTTCTTATTTACCCAAGTCCATAGCTGTAGGGAGTTATTGATGCCTTTTCCTAGCCCTTTCCATGCTCCATTAGGCTGCAAACCTATACCATGACCTACAAACCTGACCTCTTCCACTACCGTTTCTCATACAACCAGAAAAATAGACCATCCTAGACATATTCACTATACATTTGTCTAAAAAAACATACATTTGTCTAAAATACAGACATATCCTAGACATACATAAAATAAGTTACAAATAAAACTATCTCTTTGCAACTCTTCCCAGCTCCTTTTAGCCTTTCGCTTCCCATCCATGAGTTGATATTACTTTACCCGCAGCTACCTGCACCTCAAGAAAACACAACAAACTACACAAAAAATCACATGCATACCTCTCTCCGGATATAAACCTTGTATTGTCTTGCCATTAGTGTCTGTTTTTGTCTCTTTGAATTAGATGCTGTATACCTTTAACACACAGACAAAATAGTACAAACAATATTTTATCTCTTTTAACATGTGTCCATTGTACTTTCTTGATGGCTGCATATTCTAACATATGGATAGAAAATTTTATCCAACTTAGCCATTATTAAGAACTTGTTAGGAATATTACCCCGGTTAAATTATTGTGTATCCGTATGTATGCCCTCCTTTTCCAGCTTATCTACTAGTGCATTGATCTCCCTGTATACATTTGAAATTGTGACCTCCAGCTTATCAATCTATCTACTTGTCTGTCTATTTATTTGTATATATCTGTGTCTATCTATCAATCAATAAATCTATCTATATGTCCTATCCTTTTGTCTATCTATATATCTATCTATCTATATCTCCATATGTATTTATCTATCTATCTGTCTATCTATCTATTTATCTATCTATGTGTCTATTTGTCTGTCTATTTGTCTATCAATCTATTTGTCTATTTGTATGTCTATATGTCTATCTATATGTGTATTTGTCTATCTGTCTATCTATCTATCTATCAATCTATTTGTATATATTTTGAATGTCTATTTATCTATCAATCTATCTATCTATTATTTATGAGTCTATCTGTGTGTCTATCGGTATGTATATCTTTCTATCTGTCTGTCTGTCAATAAGTCTATCTATCTATCTATTTATTTATCTATCTCTCTATCAATTATATACCTATCTATTTGTTTGTAAATCATTCTGCCTATATATTTTTCTATCTATATATATATCTATCTCCCTATATATTTGTCTATCTATCTATATATCTATCTTCTTATATATTTGTCTATCTATCGATATAATAATCTTTCAATATATCTATCAAATAATATAAATATCCATTTATCTATCTATCTATCTACATGTCAATCTATCTGTCTAGGTAAAAATTTATCTTAATATCTATTTATCCTTATAGTTATCTTTCTATCTCCCTCTTAATCTATCTATCTATCTACTTGTTTATTTATCTCAGAATCTATCAATCTATCTTTATATCTGTATTTATATCTAAGTGTCTAACTATCTTTATATATTATATTTCAATCTATATGTCTATCTATCTATCTGTCTATATGTTTATATTTCTATCTAGCTATTTATCTATCTATCATTCTATCAATCTACGTATCTATGTGTCTATCTATATATCTATATATCTTTCTATCTATCTACCTATATGTTTATCTATTTGTGTATCAATATAACTAACTATATATATATATCTATCTGTGTATCTAACTCTCTATCTATCTATCTTTTGATCAGTCTATCTAGTAATTTATCTATTTATCTATAAATATATTTATCTATTTATTATTTGACTATCTATCTGCCTCTTTATCTATCTATATATTTATCTATCTATCAATTTGTCTATCTATTTATCTATTTATATATCTATCTATCTTTCTATATATATATATATCTATCTATCTATCTGTATATGTAAATGTCTATCTATCTATATATCTATCTATCTATCTCTCTATCTATTATTTATATATCTATGTATATTTATATATCTTTCTATTTATTTATCAGTCTATCTATCTACCTATCTTTCTATCTCTCTATCTCAATCTATCTATCTAGTAGTCTATATATCTATCTACTTGTCTATCTATCTGTTAATCTATATGTCTATCTATCATTTAATCTACCTATATATATGCCTATCTATCTGTTTGTCTAAAACTTAACAATCTATCAGTTTATCTGTTTACTTATATATATATCTATCTATCTATCAATTAATCAATCAATCTATCTGTCTGTCTATCAATCTGTTAATAAAAATTTCTTTCAATCTATATGTCAATCTATTTATTAATTTTTGTATCTTTCAATCTATCTATCTATCTAATCAATCTATCTATATATTTATCATTCTATCTATTAATATGTCAATTTATCTGTCTATATATCTATCTATCTATCATTTTGGCTATATGCCTATCTATGTGTTTGTTTGTTTGTTTGCATGTCTATTTGGTTGTCTGTCTATTTGTCTATATTTCTTTATTTTTTTGTCTATCTCTCTATCTACCAACCTACCTAATTGTCTGCCTACCTGACAACATTCTTGCTTGTCTATCTATCTATCTAGTTATTTATCTATTTATCTATCTATTTGTCTATCTATTTCTTTATATATGTGTATGTCTATTTGTTTGTCTGTCTATCTATCTATATATATATATATCTATCTTTTTATCTATGTATCTCTCTCTGTTTATCTATCTATCTTTTTTTCTTTCTATTTGTATGTCTATCTAACTATATATATATATATATATATATATATATATATATATATATATATATATATATATATATCTTTCTATCTATCTATTTGTCTGTCCTTTGTCTATCAATTTAACAACCTACTTGTCTATCTATTTTTCAATTTATCTGTCTCTCTATCAATCAATATATCTTTAAATGTTTTTGACTATCTATCTATCTAATAATCTGTCGATCTATATGTCTATCTATTTTTCATTCTATTTATCTATCATTCTATTTATCTATCTGTAAATCAATTAATTAATTCTATCTATTTATCAATATCTCTATATAGATATTCATCAATCTGTCTATCAATATTTTTATCAATCTTTCTATCAATCAATCAATCTATCTGTCTATCAATCTATCTATATAGGTGTCTATATATTTGTCTATCTATCTATCTATTTGCCAATCAATCAATCAATCAATCTATCTGTCTATCTATATATATATATATATCTACCTGTCTGTTTATTTATTTGTCTATCTATCTATATATTTATCTGTTTGTCTATCTATATATTTGTCTATCTGCATGTCTTACTATCTGTCTATCTATCTATCTATTTCTTTATCTTTCTATATATCTATCTATCTACATGTCTATCTACCTAATATATCTATCTATCTATCTATTTATCAATCTATCTATATTTCTAATTATCTGTCTATATATCTAACTATCTATGTATCTATCTATCTTTCTTTCTTTCTTTCTTTCTGTATATCTATTTATCTATCTATTTGACTATCTATCTGTCTATATATCTATCTTTTAAACATTCTATCAATATATCTGTCAATATATCTGTCTATATATTTCTCTCTCTATCTATCTTTCTTTTTATCCGTGTGCCTATCTATCTCTCTATCTATTTATCTATCTATCTATCTATCTTTTTGTGTAATTCTTGGTTTGTCAAACTATTTATTAATCTATCTATCTAACCGTCTATCGATCTATCTATATATCTATCTTTCTTTTTTTCAATCTTTCTATCTATTTGTCTATCAATCTATCTAAAAATCTTTTGATCTATCTCTTTATCTATTTCTCTATCTATAAATTTCTTTATATTTTTATTTAACTATCAATTAATCAAAATATCTATTTCTTTTTTAATTCATCTATAAATCTATCTATCAATTAGTCTATCAATCTTTCTATCAATATGTCTATATATTTCTCTATTAATCTAACTATCAATCATTCTATCAATCTCTATTTATATATTTGTCTATCTATCTATTTATTTATTTTTTGTCTATCTATCTTTCTATCCATTAATCTAATGTCTATGTATTTCTTTTTCTATCTATCTATCTAAATGCCTATCAATCTAAATATCTATCTATCTGTCTATCTATCTATTTGACTATCTATGTCTCTATTTATTTATGTTTCTATCGGTTTGTCTATGTATGTATGTATGTATCTATCTATCTATTTTTCTATCTATCGATTTGTCTATTTATCTATTTATCTATATATCTATCTATCTATCTATTTGTCTATTTATTTGTCTATCAATCGATCAATCTATCAATCTATCTATATATCTGTCAATCTATATGTCTGTCTATCTATCTATATATCTTTCTTTCTATCTCTATATTTCTTTATCTATCTGTCTATCTATCTATCTATTTATTTATTTATATAATTGTCTAACACATATATTTGTCTACATATGTGTCTATTTATATTTTACTATCTATCTGTCTGCCTATCTATCTGTCTGCCTATCTATCTATCTATTTATCTATCTATTTATCTACCTATCTATTTATCTATCTTTCTATCTATTAGATGTCTATCTATCTATTTTTATATGTGTCTACCTATCTGTCTGTCTGTCTGTCTATTTGTCTATCTATTTATTTATCTGCATATCTATCTTTCTATCTATCTATCTATCTATCTATATATTTGTCTATCTGTCTGTATATTTATCTTTTCAATCTATCTATCTATCTCTATTTTTGTCTATCTATCAATATATCTGTCTATATCTATCTATCAATCTATTTATCTATATGTCTATCTATCTATCTATCTATTTGTCTATTTATCTATCTATATATCAATCTATTAATATACTTGTCTATCTATCTATCTATCTAATTGTCTATCTACCATTTTATCTTAATGTCTATCTATCTGTTTATCTGTTTTTCTATCTATTTATCTAATAATATTTCTTTTTATCTATCTAATAAATTATTTATCTATCTATCTATCTATCTACATATCTATCTCACTATCTACTTATCTATCAATTATGTCTATCAATCTATATATCAATGTATCTATTATGCTACCTATCAATTTGTCATGATAGATAGTTAAATAGATAGAAATATTTATAAACACAGATATATAGTTAGATAGAAATATAGATATGCAGATAGGTAGACATATAGATAGATAGATAGAAATATAGATATACAAAAAGATAGACAATTAGACTGATAGGTAAGTAGACAAAAAGTATGACAGATAGATATGCATACAGAGAGATAGATGTATAATCATATATATAGACTAAAATATAGATAGATAGATAGATAGATATACAAATGGATATACATGTTGATAAATAGATTGATTGATAGATTGATATACAAATAATTAGACAGATGGATAAAAGGTTTGATAGATAGTTTAATAGATAGATTAATAGATAGATTGATAAATAGATTGATACACAATTTAATAGATAGATAGATTGAAAAAAAGACAGATAGATAGATAGATAGAAAGATAAATAATTAGATAGATAGATAGATAGATAGACAATAGGTATATAGACAGATAGAGACACATAGATAGAGAGATAGAAAGATATATAGATAGAAAGACAGATAGATATATAGACAGATAGATAGATAAATCGATAGATAGATAGATAGATCAAAATATAGACAGATAGATAGAAAAGATATATAGATAGATAGACAAACATATAGGTAGACATATACATAGACAGATAAATAAATAGATAGATAAATAGATAAATAGATAGATTGATAGACATATATATAGATAGATAGATAAATAGATAAATAGAGGTATATACAAATTGACTGATAGATATACATATATATAGATAGATACATAGGTAGAAAGGTATATAAATAGATAGTTAGAAAATTAAATAGTTAAACAAAAAGATAGATGAATAGATAAATAATTATATACATAGATAGATAGACAAAAACATTGACTTATAGATAGATAGATAGATAGATACATAGACATACAAATAGAAAGCTAAATATTTAGATAGATAGACATACAAATAGAAAGATAAATATTTAGATAGATAGATAGATAGATAGATAAATACATAGGCAGATATATAAATAGGCAGATAGACAACTAGATACGTAGAAAGATAGACATAAACATAGACACATAGATAGGCATTGATATAACTAGATAGATAGACATATAAATTTAAAAATTGATAGAATATTTATAAATAGTTTAATAAATAGATAGATTGATAGATGGTTGATTGTCAAATTGATTGACAAATTGACAAATTGATAGACATATAGATATACAGAATGAGAAGACATATAGAGAGATAGATATATAGATAGATAGATGATAGTTAGATTTTTAGACAAATAGATAGAAATTTTATTAGACAAAAAGATTGACAAATACATAGAGAGATAGATAGATAGATAGATATAGATATAGATATATATATATATATATACATACAGCTAGATATATTTTGATAGATAGATAGATTGACAAATATATAGATATATTTAGAAAGATAAATAAATAGATAGATACATAGATGGATTTATACAAAGAATGATGGTCAGATAGATAGACAATCTGATAGATAATTTGATAGACACAAAGATAGATTAATAGATATACACATAGATAGACAAATAAAAAGACAAATTATTTGTTTTATAGATATATGAAAAGATAGATAAATATATAGAAAAATAGTTAGATACATAGATTGATAGATAGAAAGAAAGAGAGATATATAGACAAATAGATATATTAATAGATAGATAGAATTATAGACATATCGATAGACCAAAAGATATACAGATAGATACATAGAGAAAATGTTAGAAAGATAGATAGATAAATAAATATATATATTGAAAGATAGTTAGATAGATAGATTGATTGATTAAATCGAAAAAATGAACTAAGGATAGATAGATAGATAGATAGAAAGAAATACATATAGATAGTAAAATAGATAGACATATAGATAGATAAATATATAGGTAGATATCTAAATAGATAGATAGATTGATTCATTGACAAATAAATAGACATGAAGATTGATAGATAGACAGACATACAAATATATAGATAGATATATAAAAAAATAAACAAAGAGATATATAGATAGAAAGTTAGTTAGAAAGAAAGATAGATAGATAGATAGGTCGACAGATAAATAGACATTTTAACAAGCAGACAGATAGATAGATAAATATATACATATATAGGCCAATAGTTATATAGAAAGAAAGTTCGATAGATAAATATATGGATAAATATTTAGATAGACAGACAGATAGATAGTCAGATAGACAAAAAGAAAGATTGATAGATAGACAAACATACATATATATAGATAGATCGATTGGTAAATAGATAGATAGATAGATAGATAGACAGATTGATTGATTAATATACATATAGATATTCATATAGATAAATAGATAGGCAGACAGACAGATATAAAGAAAGTCTAATAGAATCACAGATATAAAGTTAGACAAATAAAGAGATAGAGAGATAGAAAGATGATTAGATATACAACTAAAATGATAGATATATAGATAGTTAGATTGATTAATAGATTGATTAATAGTAGATAGATAGACTAATATATATACAGATGGATAAACAGATTAATATATAGACGTATAATAGCTTGATATAGAGTTTGATAGATAAATAGAGATAGATAAAAAGATTGATAGGCAGATAGACAGATAAATAGGAATATATATACAAACATATAGATAGATATATATATTTATAGTCAAATAGAAAGAAAGATATAGAGATAGATAAATAGATAGATAGATAGACAAATAGATAAACAAATAAATCTATATAAATATAGATAGATAGATAGATAGATATAATGATAGATAGAGAGATAGATAATATACAGATAGATATATATAAATATTGATAAATAGATAGAAATATAGATAGACAAATAGATATACAAATAAATAAATAGATATATAGATAATATACAGATAGATAGATAGACAGAAAGATAAATAGATAAAGAGATAGACAAATAAATAGAAAGATCATAAGACAAAAACATATATAGATAAATAGACTAATTGATAGACAGATAAATTGATTGGGTGATAGAAAGATTGATAGATAGATTAATAGATAGTTTGATAGATAGATGATAAACAGTTTGACACACAGATTGATAGACATATAATATGATTGATTCATAGATAAAAAGATATATAGAGAGACTAATAGATAGACAAATAGACAAATAACTAGATAGAGCGGCAGATAGATAGATAGATAGATAGATAGACAAATAGACAGATAGTCATAAAGAAAAAAATATAGATGATAGAATGATTGATAGATTGATTGATAAAGAGATAAATAGACAAACACACACACACACACATAGATAGATAGATAGAGACACAAAATGATAAATTTATAGATAGATAAATTGATAGATGATAGATAGATAAATAAACAAACAGATAGATAAATAGATAGATAGATAAATAGATAGAAAAATAGATAGATAAACATATAGACATACAAAAAGTAACATAGATAGATAGACAGATTGATAATTTGATTGGTATATTGGTAGATAGATTTATATATAAATTAATATATATATTGATAGACAGATTTATAGATAAATTGATAGACATATATATAGAATGATGAATTGATAGATTAAATGATAGAAAGATATATAACAAGATAGACAGATAGATAGAGAGATCGATATATATATATATATAGACAAACAAATAGATATATAGATAAATAAATAAACAGACAGATAGATAGATAGACATATTTATAGAGAGACATACAGACATATAGATAGATAGATACACTGGTAGATAGTCAAATAGATAAACAGATAAATAGATAATAATATAGTTATATAGATACATAGAAAGATAGATTGATTGATTGACATAATGATAGACAGATAGAAAAATAGATAGATAGACACATAGATACATAGATAGATAGATATATAGATTGACATTTAAATAAAAAAATAGATATATAGATTGACATTTAAATAAAAAAATAGATAGATAGATAGACAAATAGATTGATCGATTGATTTAAAAAAAGATAGATAGATATATAGATATGTAGATATGTAGATAGATAGACAAATAGATAGAAAGATAGATAAACAAATATATAAATAGATAGATAGACATATAGACATATATACATATAGACAAAGTAGAAAGACAAATACATAGATAGATAAATAGATAGATTGATAGATAAATAGATAGACAATTATTTAGAGAATTAGATAGATGATTTAAATAAAAGATTTATAGATATTTTGATTGACAAATTGATAGATAGATAGTTAGATTATTTGATAAATAGATATATAGATAGATAGACAAATAGATAGATAGATAAATCAACAAATTATTAGATAGATAGAAAGATTTATAGATAGACAGATAGATATACTGATTGATATACATTTAAATAGATAGGTTGATAGAAGATAGATAGAGAAATAGATAGATAGTTAGATAGACAAGTAGATTGGAAAAAGATTAGATAGTTAAATAAATAGATTGATATATATATATATATATATAGATAAATAGATAGACAAATATATAGATAAATAGATCTAGATATTGATATAAAGAAAGAAAGATAGATAGATAGATAGATAGATATATATATATATATAGATACATAAATAGGCAAGTAGATAGATAGATAGACTAATAGATAGATAGATAGAAAGATAAGTAGATAGCTAGTTATATAGATATACAGATATATAGATAGAAAGATAAACAAATAGATAGTTAGAAAGATAGACAAATAGATAAAATGACAAATAAATAGTAAAATAGATAGATTGATATATAGACAGATAGACTAGTAAGTATTCAGCAAGGAAGACAATCAGGTTGTAGACAAACATACAAACTTATAAACAAATAGATATATAGATAAATAGATAAACACACAGACAGACAGACAGACAGATAGATAGAAATATAGATAATTTGATAGACTGATTGATAGACCGTTAGATAGAAAAATTGATAGATAAATAAACTGATATATAGAGAGACAAATAGATAAACAAAAAGATTGATAGATAGCTAGATAGATAGGTTGATAAATAGAATGATATACAAATTGATAGTTTGATTGATATACATATTGATAGACAGATTGATAGATGTAATAATAAATAGATAGATTGATATATTGATCAATAGATAGATAGACAAAAAGATAGATAGATAGACATTTAAATTGACAAATAGATAGACAGATAGATAGATAGATATATAAATATATTATTAGACTGATATATAGCTATATAGATAGAAAGATAGATAGGCAGGTAGATCGATATACATATAGTTAGATAGATATATAAATAAATAAATAAAAATATATATATATATATATATATATATATAGAAAAAAATATAGATAGATAGACTGATAAACAACCATATAGATAGACAAATCGATAGATAGATAGATAGATAAATAGATAGATAGATAGATAAATAGATATATAGATAGATAAATAAATAAATAGACAGACATATCCACAGAGAGAGAGAGATATATATATATATATATATATAGATAAATAGATAGATAGAAAGAAAAGTATACAAATAGATAGATAGATAGATAGATAGAAATTCTAATAGAATCACAGATAGAAAGTTAGACAAATATAAAGATAGAGAGATAGATAGATTATTAGATAGACAAATAGAATGACAGATAGATAGATAGTTAGATAGATTAGTAGATTGAATAATAGATTGATAGATAGATACACAAATATATAGACAGTTAGATAGACAGATTTATTGAAAGATTGAGATAGATAAAAAGATTGATAGGTAGATAGATAGATACATAGATAGATAGATAGGTAGATAGATAGACATACATATAGATATATAGATAGATAGATAGATAGATATATAGACAAATATAAAGATAAATAGAGAGATAGATAAATAGACAGATAGATATACAAATAGATAAACTAATAAATCAATATAAATATAAATAGATAGATATACAGAATGATAGATATAAAGATAGATAGAGATATAGACATACAGATAAACAAATAGGTAGATTGATTGATTGATTGATAGATAAATAGTTAGATAGATAAATAGATAGATATATAGAAATATTGATTGATAGATAGATAGATAAATAGATATACAAATAGATAAATAGATAGATAGATAGACAAATAAATAGAAAGTTAGAAAGACAAAAACATATATAGATAAATAGACAGATTGATAGAGAGATTGATAGATAAATATATAGACTGATAGATAAATGGATTGATTAAAGATTGATAGATATATTATAGATAGGTTGATATATAGATTGATAAATAGTATGATACATAGATTAATAAATAGATAATATGATTGATTCATAGATAAATTAATATATTGACAAAAAGATAGATAGAAAGATTAATAAATAGACAGATAAAGAGACCGACAGATAAATAAATCGATAGATAGAAAGAAAGAAAGATAGATAAACAGACAGACAGACAGATAGACAGATAGAATGATATATAGATAATAGAATGATTGATAGATTGATTGATAAAAAGATAAATAGACAGATAGATAGACACACACACACACACACACATATATTGAGACTAAATCATAGATTAATCAATAGATAAATTAATAGATAGATAGATAGACATAAAAAAAATAGATAGATAGATAGACAAATAGATAGATAAACAGATAGACATACAAAAAGAAACATAGATATATAGACAAATTGATAGATTGATGAAAAGATAGATAGATAGATTTATATATAAATTAATATATAGATTGATAGATAGATTTATACATAGATTGGTAGACAAAAATATATATTGATTAATATATAGATTATAAGATAGAAAGATACAGAAAAAGATAGACAAATAGATAGAGAGATGGATAGACGAATATATAGACAAACACACAGATATATAGATAAATAAATAGACAAATAGATAGACAAATAGAAAGATATATATATATATAAACACACAGATAGATAGATACATAAATATATAGATAGATAGACATATAGATAGTCAATTAAATAGATAGATAAATAGATAATAATATACTTAGATAGATACATAGAAATATAAATAGATAGATAGACATATTGATAGACAGATTGACAAAATGATAGATAGACACATAGATACATAGATAGATACATAGACATTTAAATAAAAAAAAGATAGATAAATAGATAGATAGATAGACAAATAGATAGACTGTTATATTGAAAAAAAGATAGATAGATATATAGATATATATATATATATATGTATATGTATATGTAGATAGATGGACTAATAGATAGAAAGATAGATAGACAAATAAATAAATAGATAAATAGACAGATAAATATATAGACAAATAGAAAGACAAATACATAGATAGATAGATTAATAAATTGATAGACAAATAGATAGACAAATATTTAGACAAATAGATAGATGGATTGAAAGAAAGATTGATAGATAGTGTGATTGACAAATTGATAGATAGATAGTTACATTGTTTGATAAATAGATAGACAGATAGACAAATAGATTGATAGATAAATTAACAAATTATTTGACAGATAGAGAGATTTATAGATCGACATATAGATATACAGATTGATATACATTTAGATTGAAAGATAGATAGATAGACAAGTAGATAAGGAAAAAATTAGATAGTTAAATAAATAGATTAATAGATAAATATATAAATAGATAGATAGATAAATCAATAGAAAAATAGATAGATATATAGATTGAGATATTGATATAAAGAAAGAAAGATAGATATATATATATATATATATATATATATATATATAGACAAGTAGATAGATAGTAAATAGATCGATAGATAGACTAATAGATAGATAGATAGATAGCTAGTTATATAGATATACAAGTAGACTGATAGAATGATAGACAAATAGATAGTTATACATATAGAAAAACAAATAAAAAGACAAATAGATAGTAAAATAGATAGAATGATATAAAGATAGACAGACTAGCAAGTATTCAGCCAGAGAAACAATCAGGTTGGTAGGCAGACATAAAGATAGACAAACAAACAAATATACATATAAAATGATAGAAAAATAGACAAATAGAAAAACAAACAAACATATAGACAAATAGATATGTAGACAGACAAACAGATAGATAGATAGATAGATAGACAGATAGATATATAAGTAAATAGTTAGATAGATATATAGATAATTTCATAGAGTGATTGATAGACATATAGATAAAAAATTTGATAGATAAATAAACTGATAGATAGATAGATAAATAGAGAAAAAGAATGATTGATTGATAGATACAAAGGCTGATAAATAGAATGATATTCAAATTGATATATTGATTGATATACATATTGATAGACAGATTAATCGATATATTGATAGATAGATAAATAGATAGATTGATATACAGATTAATAGATAGATTAATAGAGAGATAGATTGACAGATAGGCTGATAGATAGATTAATAGAGAGATAGATTGACAGACAGGCTGATAGATAGATAGATAGACATTTAGATAGACAAATAGATAGACTGATAGATAAATAGATTTATAAATATATTATTAGACTGATATATTGCTAGATAGATAGATAGGTAGATAAATGGACATATAGATAGACAGATACATAGATATATATATATAGAAATATAGATAGATAGACTGATAAATAGACATATAGATAGACAAATCGATAGGCAGATAGATAGAATGATTTTTGATTGATAGAAATATAGATAGACATATAGATATATAGATAGATGGATAGATAGATAGATAAATAGGTAGACAGACAAACAGATAGATAGATATATAGACAGATAGATAGGTAAATAAATAGAAAGATAGATATACAAATATAAAGATAGCTTGATAGACAGAAAGAAAGAAAGATAGATAAGTAATTAGATAGATAGATAGATATACAGGTAAATAGATAGATAGTTATATAGATAGATAGATAGATAAATGGATAGACAAGTTGATAAATAAATAGATAGATAGATATATAAACATATAGATAGATTTATAGATAGAGAGAGATATATACTATTAGATAGAAAGATATATAGATTGATATATAGATAGATACATAGACAATAAGTTAGAAATATAGATAAACTAATATTTAGAAAGATAAATAAATAAATAAATAAACTGATAGATAGACATATATATATAGATAGACTGACAGAAAGCTAGATAGATAGACATGCAAGCTATTAGGCAGGTAGATAATCACGAATGTATACAGATAGCTAAACAAACCAACAAACAAATAGAAACATAGAATGACATACAATCATACAATCTAACAAAAGATAGACAAATAGATAGATAGATAGATAAGTAGATATATAGGCAGATAGAAAAATAGATATATAAATAGATAGATAGATAGTTTGATATGAGATTGATAGACAAATAGATATAAAAATTGATAGACTAATATATAGATAAATAGATAGATAGAAAAGTAGATAGACATATAGATAAAAAGATAGAGAAATAGATAGATAAATAGACAGACAGTTTGATAAATAGAAAAATAGATAGACTAATAGACGTATTTTTAGATAGATTGATAGATGTATTTTTAGATAGATTCTTAGAAAGTTAGATATGTCAATTGATAGATAGCCAAGTAGATAGACATATAGATAGACTTATAGATAGATAGATTGATAGATAAATTGATAAATATATATATAGATAAATAGATATGGAGATATATAGATAGAAATTATACAGACATATAGGCAGATAGATTGATAGACAAATATACAATAAAATACATAGATAGATAGACAGATAGACATATAGGAAAGTAGTCAGATAGGTAGACAATTATGCAGGTAGGTAGACATATAGATAAAAAAATAAACAAATGGATACATAAAATGATAGAAAAATAGACAAACAAACAAACATATAGACAAATAGATAGTTTGACAGAG